>JAJOOR010004534.1:0-33780 GCA_036250505.1 Solanum acaule
ATAAAAAAAAAAAAAAAAAAAAAAAAAAAAAAAAAAAACAGTTCCAGTGTGTTTCTGACACTTATCTTTTTTTTGTTCTTAAATTTTATGTCAAATCAAACTACTCATTTATAATAGGACGAAGGGAGTGTATATATATATATATGTATTTCTTTTCTAGCTTTGAAATCTACTTAATTATAATAGGGTAAATCACATAAATATGCAATATTACAAAAATATTTACCATCTATGACAATATAATTTTTCTAACTAAATATAACAAATTTTTAAAATTAAAAAAATTGTACTGTTTATCTTCCTTCGCCTCTTTCTCTGCCCTTTTTCTCTTCCTCCTCTTCTTTTTTTATTTTTCTTCTTCTTTGTCGTCTCTTTCTGTGTCATTCTTTCTCTTCCTCCTCGTTTTTTTTTTTAAAAATTTTCATTTAAATAACTGTTTTTAAATCAGTTTTTGCCCATATTTCACTATTTTTATCCAAAAACACGACCAAGAAGAGGAATAGAAAAATCAAAAAATTGTACAATATCATGTTCTCAAATAGAAATTTCAAATCTTTAAAATTATAGAAACAAGAGTTCACCATTGATGATCATTATAAAGTATCAAATTTTGAATTCATTATTTGAATTTTACGAATTTGTGTTTAGTTTTTTTTTTTTTATGACAAGGGAAACCCCCAGTCGCTACCCTTTGGGTAAAACCCCCGCTCCTATGCAATAGCTCACAAACCACATAGGAGAGGTAACCCGCACTAGGCAAACCTAGTTTGACAAGCTCGACCCAGAAGGCAAACCCCTTGCTTTCGCTGGCAAGGGGTTTTGAACTTGAGACCTTAATTAGTTTGGATAGGTTGTTCCTACAATTAATTGAAAATGCCGTTTGGAGTTTATATCCCAATTTTAAGAGGGTTTGGTTAAGTTTATAATTGATTTTAGGAGAAATATTAGATTAAAACTCGAAAAAGGTGAAGTTTATGGAACGGTATCGCGATTGTATTAAAGTTATATTAGATATGTTTCATAATTGTATTAAAATCACGAACAATACATTTATAATACATATTACAAACTTCACTCCTTTTTAGTGATATCAACTAAAATAATTTAAGTAACACTCTTGTAATACATTTATAACATATGCACAATACATTTGTAATACATATTGCAAACATCACTCATGTTCTTAGTGATATAAACTAAAATAATTTATAACACACATATAATACATGTTTTATTCATGAATAATACAAGTTTAATTCAGTCTATAGATTATTGTCTTGTCTTTCGTTAGTTACGTTTTTCATTTATTGTTAATTTTCTCTTCTAATTCAACTTTAATATTGTGTAATTCACTTTTAATGCAAATTTAATTCATTTTGTAGTTTATTATTTGTTACTGTTAGATTACTTGTTTAATTCATTATTGATATAATATAAGTTTAATTCACTCTATAGATCATTGTCTGGTATTTTATTAGTTACATTTTCTATCCATGCTTAATTCAACTTTAATATTTGTGTATGCACTTTTAATACAAGTTAATTCATTTTGCAGTTTATTGGTTGATTTGTTATGATTGAATTACTTCTTTAATTCATTATTGATACAAGTTTTATTCAGTTTACAAATCACATAATGCTCTTTCGTTTGCTACATTTTGTATTCATGTTTAATTCGCTTCTAATTCAACTTTAATATGTGTGTAATATATTTTTTATTCAAGTTTAATTCATTTGACAGTTTATTATGTTTCTTCATTTGTTACAATTAGATTACTTGTCTAATTAATTATTGATACAAGTTTTATTCAGTCTACGAATCATTGACTTTTCTTTCGTTTGCGATTAGTTTTGATAGTTTGTTCCTACAAATAGTTGAAAATATCGTTTGGATTTTATATCTCAATTTTAAGACTGTTTGGTTAAGTTTAGAATTGACTTTAGGAAAAATATTGGATTGAAGCTCGAAAAGGATGAAGTTTACAGAATTATATCGCATTTGTATTAAAGTTGTATTAGATATGTTTCATAATTGTATTAAAATTGTATTAAAATCATGAACAATACATCCTACATTTATAATACATATTGCAAACTTCACTCCCTTTTTAATTATATCAGCTAAAATAATTTAGGTAACACACTTATAATACATTTATAATACATGCACAATACATTTTTAATACATATTGCAAACATCACTCACATTCTTAGTGATACAAACCAAAAGTAATTTATAAGACACATATAATACATGTTTTATTCATGAATAATACATTTATAATACGTATTGCACACTTCACTCATTTTTTACGGATACCAACACAAATAATTTAGGTAACACACTAATAATACATTGATAAGATATGCACAATACATTTTTAATACATATTGCAACCATCGCTCATTTTCTTAGTGATAAAAGCAAGATAATTTATAAGATACATATGATATAAGTTTTATTCATGAATAATATGAGTTTAATCCAGTTTATAGATCGTTGTCTTGTCTTTTGGTAGTTACGTTTTGCATTCATTCTTAATTCTCTCTTTTAATTCAACTTAAATATTGTGTAGTACAATTTTAAAGCAATTTAATTTATTTTGCAATTATTATTGGATTACTTGTTTAATTCATTATTAATACAAGTTTAATTTACTCTATAGATCATTGTGTGTAATACATTTTTAATTTAACTTTAATATGTGTGTAATACATTTTTAATCAAGTTTAATTCATTTTGCAATTTGTTATGTCACTTCATTTGTTACGATTAAATTATTTATTTAATTAATTAATTATTTATACAAATTTTATTCATTCTACGAATCATTCACTACTCTACGAAAGAAAGTAGAGAGAGAAACAAAAGGAAAAAAAGAAACAGAAAGAGAGAGAAAGAGCAGCAAAAAGAAAGCAAAAAAGAAAAAAACAACAAAAAGAAAGTAAGAGAGAAAGAGCAACAAAAAGAAAGGAGCGAGCAAGAGAGAAAAATTAAAAAGCTGATAGAGAAAAAAAGAGAAAGAGGCGAGAGAAAGAAAAATCTAATAAAATATATAGTATTGTTTTATTTGCTATAAATGATAATAATTAAAGAGTATATCTAAAATAAGTAATTATTTTTTAAAAAGGATCCACTCAAGTAATTAATCCATTATAAAAGGGAGGTAAACTAGCTCAAGCAGGTAGCCGGTGAACATGTTTGCTTCCATGTTGAGGGTAGTTGAGTCATTTGAGCTGAATTTTTTTTACGAACTTTCACATATAGCCATTCAAAAATAGCCTAATTACTCTCCATACCTATAATTTGATAATTACAATTCGTAGCTACATGTTATAGGGAGGAGAGAGGCTAGCGAGACTGGAAGATAGAGGAGAGAGGCAAGTGAGAGAGGGCAAAGAGTGGGAGAGAGGTGAATTGTATATGTATATCGGTTAGATAATTGTATATTATACATATGTATTTGTATAAGTAGCAAGCGAGATTGCGAGAGAGATGAGAGAGGCGAGTGAGATTGAGAGAGGGAGGGGAGAGGCGAACGAGATTGGGAGAGGGAGGAGAGAGGCGAGCGAGATTGGGAGAGGGAGGAGAGAGGCAAGCGATATTGGGAGAGGGAGGAGAGAGGCGAGCGAGAGAGGGCAGAGAGTAAGAGAGAGGTGAATTGTATATGTATATCGGTTAGATAATTGTATATTATACATATGCATTTGTATATATGGCAAGCAAGATTGGGAGAGGGAGGAGAGAGGCGAGCGAGATTGAGAGAGGGAGATGAGAGGCGAGCGAGAGCATGGGAGAGAGGTGAATTATATATGTATACCGGTTAGATAATTGTATATCATACATATGTATTTGTATATTCTGGCGAATTATACATATACAAACGTGGCTAATTATACAAGCTCGAAGTCAGTCCACGTAATTAATGTATAATGTTAGTCACGAGTGGTAATTATAACAAACTATAGCTATGATGAGTAATCAAGTAGTATAAGTTTGCTGAAACGCGTAATTTTCCTTTTTTTCTCATTATGTGTCGGTATTTGTCTTCGTGATTTTTCTTGTATTTTTTTGCTCCATTTGTGATGTCCAAACTGATCATTTCACTCCATGACTTTTACTTTATGTTTTATGTAATTTATATGTGGTTAGAACTCAACCTGTGTGAGTGTACTTACATTCCCGGTCCCAAGCATGTATAAAGAAGGGTGTGGTAGGCTAAGTTTCTCAGACTCTTCATTTTCAGTGTTGTATTCATGTTGATAAGACGTGGGTGTGGAATTTGTAACCGATCTAATCAATCGATTTTGAGTACTTTGACCAAATTTGACAGAGAAATTCTAGATATAATTATCTCATAATTCAGGTTTTATAACTCTACATTAGATATTTGAATTATTTTTTTAGCCGAATCCCCTCACCCGTATCCCTGTTTTTAAAATTTAAATCATGAAGAATCCAACTTCTAGATCCACAACCGTATTGAACACCCACTCCAAAGTCTGAACAATTTAAGTGGCAGGCTAACAGCCCGCATAAAGCTTGCCAACATGAAAACTCCTCATAATACAAATGAAGAAGTGGGGTTTGATATAGCTGACTCCAACCTATTTGTTCTTTCTTTGAATATCATATTTCTAAAAATGTATTTAACAAGGGTAATACTACTATATATTACAGGTAACTAATGTTTCTCAAATAAATAGAAATGTATTGGCTAAACACCAAAACACTAGAACCAGGGGAGGACCCATATGCACTGTGGTCTGTGAGGGTGCACGTGCATTTGGTACCTTTTAAAAAAAAAATCATATATATATATATATATATATATAGATAGTTGATAAACGATTATATATTTAATTGTGAACCATTATAACTAAAAGTTGTCTGGGTGTCTGGTCGAAGTAGCCCAGTTGCAGCGTGACTGCGTGCTAGTTCGATTCCCGCGGAAGTTAACATCTTTTTAACTTTAAAATCAGCTTTTTTCTTAACTAAAAACAAATAAAAGCCCTAGCAAAATTCTAAACAAAATATAAGACTGCTAGAAAATCTACAACTTGCACAATTCTAAACAAAATATAACACTGCTAGAAAATCTACAACTTACAAGTATTCTTCACTATATAATTAAAGGTCTACTCCTATTATCTCTGCCTAAATTGGTAAGATCTTCTTTTTAAGCGTTTTTTTTTTGTAAGAATTTGTTGTTGATTCTTGTGATTTGAGATGGATAGACTTATGTAAAGAGAAATGCAGGTGATTTCTTTTTAGGAAAACTGGTTTTAAGACTTGGAATCATAGTTTGGAACGATTCAATTTACATGTTGGTGAAGTAAATAGCGTCCACAGTAGGTGTTCCAACAAGATGCTAGATTTTGAGAATCATTCTCAATCCATTCAAGTTGCTTTTAACAAGCAATCTGAGAAAACAAGAAGTGAGTATCGAATTCATTTAGAGGCTTCTACTAATGTGGCAAGGTTCCTCTTGGAATTTGGATTGTCTTTTCAAGGTCATGATGAAAGTGAGTCTTCAAAAATAAAGGTCTTTTTTTAGGTTTTTTGGATTGGCTTGAAAAAATGCTTCCGGATATAAATAATATTATTTTAAAACATGCTCCGAAAAATACTATGATAACTTCTCCAAAAAATGTTAACGTTACCCTTGTGCCACTCCTAGCCTTACCCTTGAGTCACTCTTAATAGTGCCCCCTATCTTCAAATCTTGGGTTCGCCTTTGACTATAACACGAAATATTTGGCACTTCCATACGTGGTATGAGGTTTCTCTACATCAGTGTGTAAACTATGAGATTATATTGTTAAAGTTACCGATTACCATATGGTTATTTTTATTTAATGCACAGAAACTACATTTTCAATGAACAGTAAAATGTAGAGCTTCTTTAATTTCCTCTTATAGTTCAAGTATTTAACATGACAAGTTTGTATAGCATAATATCATTCTTACTCCATCATATACGCATTTATGCACTAGATTAAAATAGATCGTTAGTGGCAATTATTTTTAATTGTCGCTAAATATATATTTTTAGCGGTAATTAACACTCTTTGAATATGTCCCTAAAGCCTTTAGCGACATTGGTTCTAATGACACTTAACTAATGCCGGTAAAGATTTTAGCACTCTTTATTAATGACAATATTTATTGCCGCTAAAAGTTGTTTTTGTTGTAGTGACGTCTTATTGAAAATAATGTTTTTCTATTCCCACACTAGTTTCTGGGCATGTGTATCCCATGTAATTTTATTTTAGATTGTTAAAACGATTAACATTCTTTGAAAACATGCTTGTAATGAGTAATAAAATACAATATTTACAAATAAATCATTAGAAGTGTGCCAAGAAAACACCAAATAAGGGGATGTTTAAAAGTAATTCCTTATAAGCAACCAACCGTAAATCTGAACATTGGTTAGTAGTAGCAAACTTCCAATAAAGTCACAAATAACTAATTTGAGCCTGATAAAAATACAGAAATTCATAGAAAATTAAACTAAAGAAGTCTAATAGGGTGAAGACATACAAAAAATAAACTGGGAAAAAAAAATGCAATATACACATCCTTCTTAAGACTTTAATTATAACAATATAGATGAAAAAGAAACATAGAATTACTACATAATTTTCGGAGTTCTTGTCTACAACCCTGCCTCATAAGTAATCAAAATACAAGAGTCTTCTTCATCGAGTCAAACAAAAACATAAATCAAATAGTATAATAATGATATAACGCTTCACTACTTGAACTATATAAAGAAATTAATAAATTTGGATTAGAGTCTCATGAAACCAAATAAAAATGGTGGAATATCAAAAGATATCTTAAAGCTCTAAATTTGATATTTAGAGTTATAAATATGAAAAGTATGAGAGTTATGGATTTAAGAGTAGCAATTGAATAGGTATTTAGATATGGTTTATGATAGTGAATAATTAAAGCAAATAAAAAAATGAAGAAGAGTAAAAGATTAGTGCAAATAATATTTAAGTAAAACATATTATAATGTTATTAATAGTGAATAAAACATAATTGCATCACAGACTTCAAATAATTTTTTAATTTTCCCAATGCATTAACGTACAAATTACTTCAGTGAATTCAGTTCGGAATATACAAATAAAACGTTTTCATTAGGTTAAATAGTACTCCCTCCGTTTCAATTTATATGATACATTTCAGATTTTGAGATTCAAACAAGTTTATTTTTAACTGTAAATTTTTCATATATCTTTCTAATATTTTGGACTATCAATTATTGTGACTTATAGTAATTTTTACGTAGTTTACAAATATATAAATTTCATTTAAAAAAAATGATGATTTCATGCGCAAGTTATCGATCAAACTTAAATTGTTTGGCTCTCAAAAAAACAAAATGTGTCACATAAATTGGGGCAGAGAGAGTACTACATTAAGTAAATCAAATTAAAAATTAAGAGAAGTGGAAAAGAGTTAACTATACTCCCTCTGTCCCAATTTATGCGGCATTTTTCATTTTTCGAGAGTCAAACAGTTTAAGTTTGATCGAGAATTTGCGCATCGAATCTTCAATTTTTTTTGAAATGAAATTTATATATTTGTAAACTACGTAAAAAGTACTATAAGTCACAATAATTAATAATTTAAAATGCTTAAAAGATCTATGAACAATTTACGGTCAAAGATAAACTTGTTTGAATCTCGAAATCCGAAAAGTGCCACATAAAATGGGATGGAGGGAGTAATATTTTTTCAGACAGACGTATTCATGTGTCAAATAAATATATATACATTTGACTTAACACCTTCCCACTTTAATATTTAGTATAATGATAATATAATATGATTTAATATTTAATTAATTAAATGATTTATAATTTTATGATTTAGTGTGAGGGCAAAATAGTAATCCAACTTTATACTTTGGAGCTTTCCACTTTTAGTAATACTAGTTTCTGGACACGTGCAACGCACGTGTATCTCATGCAATATGTTATAAATTCTTTAGGATGATTAAAATTCAATAAAAACATGCGTGTAATGAGTACTAAAATGTAATTTTCTCAAATAAATGCTATGATAATAATTTATAGAAAATTAAATTAATTAAAGAAGACTAATAGAGAAATATAAAAAAAAAAATAAACATAGAAGAAAAAAAAAATAACATACGCATCCTTCTTAAGACTTTAATCATAACATTATATAAATGAAAAAAGAAATACAAAATTGGTACATAATTTTCGAAGTTTTTGTCGACACCTTTTCTCATATCCAATCAAAATTCAAAAGTCTTCTCCATCGAGTCAAACTAAAGCATGAATCAAATAGAAAAATCACTTTATTTTCGTAAAGTGATATATAATCAGACTAAGGTAGATATATCATATACTTTAGAATTTGACGGCTTCACTACTTTAACTATAAAATGAAAATGATAATTTTGGATGTCAGTTTCATGAAACAAAAAAGATGAATTTATATAGATAAAAATAGAGGAATATCAAAAGACATCTTAAAGTTTTAAATTAAATACTATTTGAAAGTTTCAAAGGGCCAAAATAGATAAAAGAGAACAACTTTAAAAATATTAAATATATGGAATGAACCTCCATTAAAATCTAGAAGAGTAAACAATCCTCCTTTGAACACATAAACTCTCCATTTACTCATTGTAATAATTGATTATCACTAATATTTAAACATGTAATTAACAAAATATTTATAATATTTTAATCTAGTGTAGGGGCAAAATGATATTTCAACAACTTTCAACTTTTTTGTTCTCACTTTTAAGTAATGTTCTCACTTTACTAATTTCCATGATGCCAGATTGAAAGAAGATGTGGAAACGAACTAAAAGTATAATTTGAAAAGTATAACTTTAGAAGTTATAAAGACTTCACATAAATGACATATTAAGTTGATTAAATTCAAGCAATGTTATTAATTCCAAGAAATTTAATTGATATATTTATATTAATATTATATGACTAATTTAATTGTTAAATTCATTGAATCCCAAAATTAATATTAAATAAAAAAATAATATTTTAAATAATTTCAAGAAAAAAAATTAATAGTAAAGGGTATTTTTGTAATTTAACATTTGATTTAGATTCTTCCTGACTTTTAGTATAAATATGATGATATAACATGATATGATTTTAGTATAATATGATATATGATGATAGTCAAAGTCAAATTTATTTGGTCTTTGAAATCCATACATTAGAAACGTTTCTCCAAATTAGGTCTGCCCAATTATAATCAAAGTCAAATTTATTTAAGATCTTTATTTGAAAAGTCCATGAAAGCTTACTCTTGTGCTTTAGCCATATCTAATTTTGAAACAAAATGTCCACCCTTGTTCTCTTAATAAATACCATGGTTAATCTGTTGAGTGAACATTACATTATTTATAATAAGCCACTAGAGACAAATTCACTTTGATTTTTTGAAATCAGTTTAGCAAGCAGAGGGTTAATTCTATTTGTTAATATTTTAGAAAGGATATTCTTGGTATTACCCTTATATATAAGTGAACAAGCAAAAGGATCAACACAGCATTAAGTAGTTGTACTAAAAGAAACAAAAATTGTACCATAAACTTGGGTTCGTTTTATCTCTTCATTATTTAAGTTGAATGCCCTCCAATTTTCCTTTTTCTGCCAGACACGTTTATTTTATTTTTATCTTTTTGAGAGACATTAGTTTTTCACTTTAGAGTCCCCAAATTTCTTATGGCTTCTCTTCCTTCCATTTCTCTCTGCAAAATTGATGCATTCCTTCATTCCAAATTGGTCCCTGAAGAAGGTTGGTCGAAGAGCTCTTTGTATTTTTCCTTTTTTTCTAAAATAAATTATATTGGGAGATTTAGCCAAGTAATGTGCGGGAAGTCCCATACCTTATTTTGTTCTGCTAATTTACTACTTCTCTTATTTATTTATTGCAGTGTTTGCTCATCAATTTTCATGCATGTCTCTTAATTATCATTTAAAGTTTCTTGAATTTTGTATTTGTCACGAGACTCCAAATTGTGAAGTGTTTGTTCAAGGTTACTGCATGTGAGTGTTTCACCAATTCTTGCTCATATGTTGTTCGAAAATTTCTAAAAGTTGGACACACTAAATTTATGTTGTAATTCATTGCAAATTATTGATTGCTAGGTGCTAACCCTAACATTGTAGGGAAAATAGTTGCTTCTAAGTTCATTCCTACTTTGTGGCGTTGTTATGTATTAAGGTTCCAATATCATATTAAGCAGAGTTGCACTTGTAGACATCATTGTAGTGGCCATAATGTGCTTATGTTATTGCATAAAGAAAGTGATCATGCTATATATATCAGTTCATACCTTTGTAATGTGCAAAAATTGCTTAGTGGTTATAATCAGAATACTTAAAAAATTATTGACAAAATTGATTTCATTTGAAATATCTTTCAATTTGCTTTTGACAACTCTAGATGAGTTAGAATTCACAAAATAAAGAATTAATAATGACAATTTCAGATACTAAATTAGAAAGTTCAATATGAAAATATTGCCTGAAATCCCCAAAACAAACTTGTTATGGAATTCTTACCATTGATTACATACTATTGTTTAGTATCTTTACTTTCAAGCTGTTTGAGTGACGAGGAATGAAATACAGAAAACAACCATATGAACGGTGGAACTATATGAATGTTCACTTTCTCTTGTAACAATTTTTTAAGTGCCCGATGACTACTTATATTGAAACAAAGTATGTTCATCTCGAGAAGTCTTCGAACTGCTCATAATGATTACTTACCGTTCAACAAATGTCCAATAGAACTTCGAGTTCATTGTCACTATGTATTACAATTGATGAAAGTGAATAATGTTTATGAAATTTATATGTAGATAGCTACTATATTTGGAAGAGACAAATCACAACTCACACAAAAGTAAGTGGTATTATTAAGCCCTATAGAACTGTCTCTGCTATTTAGACTTTCAAAATTTGAGAAGACTTGTTTTTAGATTTGAACCTGAATCTTGATCATGCTCCAAAGGTGAGATTTTTTCAAAATCTTAAAGGCTTCGACTTTGACGGAAGATATGAAATCTATCTTTTGGAGTAAAATTTGTCAAATTTGATTCACGAAATACTTCCATCTTTTAATTGCGGCCTTATTAGACCCTTCCAGTGATTAAGTGATTGATGATTGTCTATCTTTGTGTCTGTTATTGATTTATTAAGTGTACATTATTTTGCTTGAATTGATCTTTGATTATATGAATCTGTTTTAATTCATGAGATAGTATTAGAGATTAATGAACCATAAGGATAGCTTTCTTGCATCCTCCATATGCCAAACAATTATTGCCAAGGATTCGTATACAAAGAGAAC
This sequence comes from Solanum acaule, assembly GCA_036250505.1. NCBI lineage: Eukaryota > Viridiplantae > Streptophyta > Magnoliopsida > Solanales > Solanaceae > Solanum > Solanum acaule. The sequence continues at coordinate 11,384 of JAJOOR010004534.1, forward strand.
ATTGATGAGTGAATTGCACATTCTTTCTCCAATTCTGAATCAGTAAAGGTCATTAAGCACATACATCGAGGGTTAACCTATTGACCAAAAACTATTTGATGGCATAAGTTTCTTTGTACTCATACGAGACAATATTAAAGAAGACAATAAGCTAGAGTAGGATTCTGTTCTTGAATTTATCACATTTTAACGTATGTATGTTCTCTAATATGTTCCAAGATCTTATAGTTACCAGAAGCTGCATAAATGCAAAATTTACCATTTGCAACCTTCTACTTTTTTGTTTGGAGATTTAGCTTCTCTACAACTTCTGCACCTTTTACTCTTTAGTAAATATTTTAAGTTTTCCCTTATCCGTCATCTATTTTATTTTTTTCCCTTTTTTTCGATGCCTAAGGATGATACAACCAAACCCTACAAGTTTACTTCCTTCTTGGGTTATAATTAGGTTGGAATGAGTCACATTGTGAGAGGAGTTGAAAAATCTGTATAAAGTAAAATCACTCTTTCATCTATAGCATTTTAGTTCAGTATTCACATTTTCAACATACATATAATCATTTAGACTCTAACTTCAACAAATTGTACGAAAAATTATCTAACTTGTACAAAAGAAGGCTAAAGGAGGATGGGAGTCGAGGATTCACCGGAGAAGCTTCAAGAAAAAGAACAATAAAAGGAGTAAAAGAGGGAGACTGTTGAAAGTGGTGCCTCAAAACCTGGAGATTAGTTCCACTTTCTGTTGTATCAATATACAGCTTAAAAGTAGGATTTAGTTCAGATAAATTAGGCTGCAGTATTTGGCAGAATCTGATTAGTTAGTTGCTATATTTTAGGCTTTAGTTATTGGATATAATGTTAGCTTATTTCACTCCTTTTCTTTAGCTTTTTAAGTTATGATTTCATGTATTTATATTGCAGTCATTATTTCAATAAACAATGAAACTTAACCTTGTTTCTTCTCTTTTCTTTCTTAGTAAACATTTGTTATTCTCCTGTTAAAAACCTACAGATTGGTATCAGAGCATTGCCATCTTGAGGGATCTGTGAGAAGAGAGTGAACCATATAAACCCTTCTTTAAACTACTATCTTAAATAGTTTATAGAAAATGAATTCTAAAACAAGCTTCTTAACTCCACCAGTCTTCAATGGTGAGAATTATCAAGCTTGGGCAATTAGAATAACGGTTCATCTTGAAGCGCTGGATCTCTGGGAAGCAGTAGAAGAGGATTATGAAGTAACTCCTCTCGGTGATAATCCAACAGTGAATTAGATGAAACATCACAAGGAAAATAAGACAAGGAAAGCCAAAGCTAAAGCTTGCCTTTTCTCTACAGTATCCCCTTCAATTCTTACCAAAATTATGCAAATGAAGTTTGCTGCAGAAATTTGGGTGTATCTCAAAAACCAATACCAAGGAAATGAAAGAGTGCAGAATATGCAAGTGATGAATCTGATTCGAGAATTTGAAATGAAGAGAATGAAAGAATCAGAAACTATAAAAGACTATGCAGACCAACTACTCGACTTGGCCAACAAGGTGAGATTGTTCGGTAAGGATTTCGTTGATGAAAGAATTGTTCAAAAGATCCTTGTTACACTTCCTCAGAAATATGAAGCCACAATTTCTTCTTTAGAGAATTCTAAAGATCTGTCAAGCGTTACCTTGGCAGAACTTGTTAAAGCTTTACATGCATTAGAGCAAAGGAGATTAATGAGGAAAGAAGGTTCTGTTGAAGGTGCTTTTCAAGCTAATTCACTGAACAACGAGTCAAACAAAGGAAGGAAAAAGAACAAGAAGCAGAGGCCAAACATTAATTACAACAATTAGGGAGGAAGTTAGCCTCCCTGCCCTCATTGCAAAAAGACAAATCACTCTCAAAGAAATATTGGTGGAGACCAGACGTCAAGTGCAACAAATGTGGTCAATTAGGCCATGTGGAGAGGGTATGCAAGTCACAACCGCAACAAGAAGAAGCTAAGGCTATAGTAAATCAATATCAAGAAGAGCAATTGTTTGTAGCAACTTGTTTTGCTAGCAAAAGCGTTTCTGAAAGTTGGTTAATTGATTGTGGATGCACAAATCATATGACCAGCAACCAAGAACTCTTTAAAGATCAAGAGAGATCTTTTATTTCCAAAGTGAAAATTGGAAATGGAGAATATCTTGATGCAAGAGGCATAGGAACTGTTGCAATTGAAGGTCTTACAGGTTTGAAACTTATAGTTGATGTTCTTTTTGTTCCTGATCTTGATCAAAATCTACTAAGTGTTGGAAAGCTACTTGAAAATGGTTTGAAAGTGTTGTTTGAAGAAAAAACATGTGTCATCAGGGATGCTGATAATAAAGAGATGTTCAAGGTCAAGATGAGAGGAAAAAGTTTTGCCTTGAACTTGTTGGACGAGGAGCAAGCAACATTTATCAAGTTGGAAAATAACTCAGAATTATGGCACAAAAGACTCGGACATTTTCATCTAGATGCTATACTCTTCATGAAAGAAAATCAACTAGCAGAAGGTCTTCCAAGCTTTGAGAAGAACCTGTCTGCTTGTGAAGCTTGTCAGTATGGGAAGCAAACAAGGTTGCCTTTTTAGAATTCATCATGGAGGGCAAAGGAGAAGCTGCAACTTATTCACACGGATGTAGGCGAACCTAAAAAAAACCCATCTTTAAAGGGTAGTAAGTACTATATTGCCTTTATTGATGATTGTACCAGATATTGTTGGATTTATTTTTTGAATTATAAATCTGAAGTCGCTGATGTATTCTGGAAATACAAGGCTTTTGTGGAAAATCAGAGTGGTTGCAGAATTCAGGTGATAAGAACCGATAATGGAACCGAGTTTACTTCAGAAAAATTCAACAAGTTTTGTAATGAAGCGGGAATTGAGCACCAGCTAACAGCACCCTATACTCCCCAACAAAATGGATTAGTGGAAAGAAAAATAGGATGCTAATGGAGATGACAAGGTGTTTTCTCCATGAGAAAGGACTGCCAAAGAAATTTTGGGCTGAAGCTGCAAATACAACAGTATTTCTGCTAAATACATTGCCAACTAAGGCATTGCAAAAGAAGACACCATTTGAGGCTTGGTTTGGTTACAAACCTTTGCTAACCAATCTGAAAAAATTTGGTTGTCTTTGTTTTTCTTATGTACCTCAGGTGAAAAGAGATAAGTTGGATAAGAAGGCTGGACCTAGAATTTTTGTAGGATACAACAGTCTCTCAAAAGCTTATAGGATCTATCAACCTCAAAATGACAAAATCATTGTTAGCAGGGATGTCAAGTTTGTGGAAAATGACACCTGGAGCTGGCAAGATGATGAAAATAAAAAAAATCAAGAATCTCTAGATGAAGATGTTGATGATATACATGTTAAAGGCACAAAAGCACTTTCTAATGTATATCAAAGGTATAATGTTGCAATTTTAGAACTAAGAGGATTTATGGAGGCTGCTAAAGATGAAAAATGGATATATGCAATGCAACAGGAGCTAAAAATGATAGAAAAGAACAACACATGTGAGTTGGTTGACAGACCATCTCACAAGAAGGCTATTGGATTCAAGTGGGTTTATAGGACCAAGCTAAATCCTAATGGTTCCATAAACAAGTACAAGGCCAGGCTGGTTGCAAAAGGGTACGCACAAATGTTTGGAGTAGATTTTTCAGAAACTTTTGCTCTTGTCGCCCGTTTGGATACGATAAGAATGTTGTTAGCTTTAGCAGCTCAACTGGGATGGAAGATACACTAGTTTTGATGTGAAATCAGATTTCCTGAATGGCTACCTTGAAGAAGAAATCTTTGTAGAACAACCTGAAGGTTTTTCTATCAAAGACAAAGTGTACCTTCTAAAAAAGGCATTGTATGGCTTAAAACAATCTCCTAGAGCTTGGTATAGCAGAATTGATGCTCATCTTCTGAGCTTAGGCTTTACAAAAAGTCTCAGCGAGTCTACACTCTATATTAGAAAAGAAGATTCTGATTTAACCATTGTTTCTTTGTATGTAGATGACTTGCTAGTTACAGGTAGCAATTTGAAGTTGATTAATTTGTTCAAGACTGAAATGATGGAAGTTTTTGAGATGACAGACCTTGGTGAAATGTTCTACTTTCTTGGCATGGAAATTCAGTGGAAAGGACATGAGGTCTTCATATGCCAGTAGAAATATGCTAAAGAAATTCTCATAAAGTTCAAAATGGAAGAATGAAAGTCTACAACAACTCCTATGAATTGAAAAGAGAAGTTCTGTAAAGATGATGGAGCTGAAAAGGTTGATAAAGGACTTTATAGGAGCCTGATAGGTTGCCTAATGTACTTGACTGCAACAAGACTAGATATTCTTTATGCTGTGAGTTTACTTTCAAGATATATGTATTGTGCTAGCGAAATTCATTTTCAAGCAGCTAAACGTGTGATTAGATATGTTGCGAAATTCATTTTCAAGCAGCTAAACGTGTGATTAGATATGTTAAAGGTACTGCGAATTTTGGCATAATGTTTAAAAAAGCATCAGACTTTCAGTTTCTTGGATTTTCTGATAGTGATTGGGCTGGTAGCTCAGATGATATGAGAAGCACCTCAGGTTACTGTTTTAGTTTTGGTTCTAGAATGTTCTCTTGGTGTTCAAAGAAACAAGATATTGTGGCTCAATCTACAACTGAAGCAGAGTACATTGCAGCTGCATCAACTATGAATCAAGCCCTTTGGATTCAGAAGCTACTGAAAGATTTGTATATGGAGCAAAAGAAGAGCACTGAAATCTTTGTTGATAATCAAGCTGCAATTTCAATTGTAACTAATCATGTTTCACATGGAAAGACAAAACATTTCAAGATCAAGCTTTATTTCTTGAGGAAGGTGCAAAAGAATGGAGACATAGACTTGGTGCACTGCAAAATTGATTTTCAGACTGCTGATATTTTAACTAAGGTCCTACCTAGAGCAAGATTTGAATTTCTCAGAAAAAGGCTTGGGATTGCTGCTCTTGAGTCAAGGAGGAGTGTTGAAAGTGGTGCCTCAAAACCTGGAGATTAGTTTCACTTTTTGCTATATCAATATACAACTTAAAAGTAGGATTATGTTAAGATAAATTAGACTGCAGTATTTGGCAGAATCTGATTAGTTAGTTGCTATATTTTAGGCTTTAGTTATTGGATATAATGTTAGCTTATTTCACTCCTTTTCTTTAGTTGTTTAAGTTATGAATTCATGTATTTATATTGCAGTCATTATTTCAATAAAGAATGAAACTTAACCTTGTTTATTCTCTTTTCTTTCTTAGTAAACATCTGTTATTCTCCTGTTAAAAACCTACAGAGACACGATCTTCATTCAAAAAGGTATTGTTGCCTCAAAGTTTCCATCTTTCATTGTTTTATCTATGATAACGTGAATGTGCATATAGAAGATACTCCAACTAATTTGAGATTGTGGCACATTTGATTGATTAAACTCCCCTTATTAAATAAAAGTAATTAACCTTAATGTATTATATCCAACCTTCTAGCCAATTAACTATCTTTTTGAATGTTTGATTAAAATATTTACATTCTGAGCTACTTTAGATTCAAGCTTTCTGGGCATAATTTATTGATGACTCAAACAGTTGGACCCTAAATTGATCTATATCTTGCCCTTCTCTTCGATGAACTACTTGATTACTTTTAATCTTTATGTGTGTTAGAGGAGTGAGTCCTTTTTTTCGTGAGACTGATCTTTTCATTCATTTTTCACCTATGTTGTTCGGACTCTTCAAAAATGTCAATGGGTGCATGTCAGATTCTCCAAAAGTAGTGTATATTTGGAGAATCCGACATGGGTGCGACATCAAAAGTGAAGTGTCTGTGCAACATAGATTTCTACAGAGGTGTCAGAATAGGGTAGATAAATAATTTCAATTTGCCTTTTTTTTTCCAGCACTCATTGCCAATCTAACATGATTTTTTTCTTTGGTTTCAGATAATAAAGATAGGCAACACTCTTTGCTTGGAGTATGAAGTTTTGCAAGATTCTTATTCATAATTTCTCAAAAATATGTATTTTTCAACGGATTATTTGCTTGTGTCCCCTTGAAATCTTTTCTTCTTTCTAACTTTCTTTTGTATTGAAAATAGATGCAACTTGAATCAATTTTTCCACTCTCTGGGAGTAGGAAAATGAGAGTATTACATGGTGTTCGCATGCAACTTCACAGACACTCATCAAATTTTAATGGTTATGTTTGAATAATGTAAAATTAGCTGACGAGGCTACAACACGACATGTTGAAATAATGGTTCGGAAAGCATTTCAAGTAAGTTGTTCTCAATATAAAGTTACATAAAACTGACCCTCTCTCTGGTTTTGAGTCCCTTTGTGTTTCACTTCGCCTGAGATTCTTTGTCGTAGTAGCAACAAATCTTAAGATCTACCAAAAATGGCGGACACAACGACATTTGCTTTCCAGGCTAAGATCAATCAGCTTCTTAGTCTTATTATCAACACTTTTCTACAGCTACAAGGAGATCTTTCTCCGTGAACTCATCAACAATACTTCAGATGCAAGTCTCAAGAGTATTTTTTTTATTCTCTTTCTATATTTTTACATCATCATCTAAGACACTGTAGTTTCACGCACTTTGTGATTTTGAAATTTGACTATTTAATAGCAATTTTAATTTTTTTATTATCTTCGTAGATAGAATAATGTGATCTTTTGGAGTACTGTGGTGCCACAATTTATGTGATTTTGAAATTTGATTATTTAAGAATTAATCTGAGGAATTTTATTGTATTTGTGGATAACTTAACTTGATCGTCTAGGATACTGTATAGACAACCTTTTTAGGTTGACGTGTTGTCTTCGTGGATAGCTTAGCGTGATCTTCTAGGATACCGTAGTGCCATCGCTCTCTATGATTTTGAAATTTGATTATTTTATAGAGCAGTTGAATTTCTATTTAGAGGTTTTTTTTAATCTATATTGTCTTCATGGATAGCTTAAGGTGATCCTCTAGGATACTGTAGTGTCAAGGTTCTCTGTGATTTTTGAAATGTGATTATTTTAGAGCAGTATGAATTTTTTTGAGGTTTTTTATCTGTATTATATTTGTGGACAGCTTGATGAAATCATCTGGGTTACCGTGGATTCATTGCCCCCCTGTAATTTTGAAATTTGATTACTTTAGAGCAGAGTTCATATATCAGTCAGATATCATCTTGAAACTTAGCTGATTGAAGTGATCTTGGTTTGTGGTTTGTGTCTTCTACATCTCTACTCTGAACATAGATATTATCAGTGTTAGTATGTGATTCTGCTGATAATATATTATAGTGCGATCGCCCTCTGTAACTTTGAAATTGGAGTAACCTAGAGTAGTTATATCATATCACAGAGTCCATATATCAGGCAATTAATCTTGGAATGTTTTGATGTCCATTTGAAAGCACCCGATTCAGTTTTCTTAATTCGGGAAACTGGATCATTCAATGTTCTACTTTGTCGTCATAACATTTAGCTGTTAAGAGTAAACTCTATGTAGTTTTCTATTTGCCCTATTTTTGCTCAGGTTAGGTAGTGCCAAAACTTGCTTGATTTATGTCCTTTAAAGCTTTAGAGTGGACAATAATTTACTGTTTACAATATATGTGGTAGTTGTTTCAATTAGTGCATTGATACTGTGAGAAACTCAGTCAGTGAGTACTTTGCAAAAAATGAGTTAAAGAAGGCGAGCTTAATTGCCAAAGTATTAGAAGATATGAGCTTTCCTCGGATAAAGTAGAGAAATGATTTCAATTTTAAAATTCCTTCGGCTTCAAAACTCCTATCAATCTATAACATGATAATTTGTTTTTGCTTTCTGGTACTATGGAGATAGGCGACACTCCTTTGCTATTCTCAATAGGTTATTTTCTTATGTCGTTGAAATCTTTTCTTCTTTCTAATTCTTTTTTGTACGGAAAATAGGTGAACTTGAACCATTTTACTTTGTATCCGCGAGTATGAAAATGAGAGTATTCACATGGTGTCCACTTTGTGACTTCACAACGCTCATCAAATTTACTTTTCGGAATTGGTAAAGAAAGAGGTACATGCTAATGGATGTAAAATTAGCTGGCAAGCCTAACCAAGAGTCCAAGACATGTTGGAATGGTTCGTGAAGCATTTCAAGTAAGTTTCTCTTAATGTGATTATCTTCTGCACTGTTTTAAATAGGTTCTGAATGTATAATTATGTTATTGCACCGCGCATTTGGTGTTAGTAATTAACACATTTTTCACGTCTTTCATAAATCCTTACATGATTTTGTGTTCAAAATCAACTCACAAATAATAGTACAGGATTTCTGTGCTAGCAATAAAGAAAAAGTTGAAAGGAGCTATTACCCAATGAACGGAATAAGGGGGAAAAGTTTATAGAATCGACAAAGCAATTATATTGTGATAAATTAAAATTTTAGTGGAAAGCATATAACTATTTCTGCTCAACGTATGAACAAGTTGTATTGTCATACATGCATGTTGAATGGAAAGTGTAGGCAATTTTCTATCTCAATATATGAAGTACTGCCATGTTGCATCGATGTGGCTCTACATCTGCGAAAACAATTCTCATTTTTTGAGATCAAATCTGAAATCAATGATTGTTAGGTAATGTTACTTGCTCTTTCTTTATTTTGTGGATAAACAACTTAAATCTTATTATAATGTAATAACTTCACTAGAGTTTTTTCTTTTAAAAAACATATATGTGGTACTGCATGCTTATATTTGGTAATTCACTAGATTTTCCATTTTTGCATTTTTCTGACATTTGTAAATTGATTTGATCTTCTCTTTTTGCAGATTTTACTTGAATCATTGTTCTCATATGAATAAGTTAGATTTTGCTCATGGCGTATAACCAGCTGAAGAGTGAGGTTGGCTTATTGATGGTATCAATATCGCAAAGTTGAACTCTCCGAACTGTGGATAAGATAGGTTGTAATAGGAAACTCAATTGCAATTCTCTTACGACTTCTTTTTACGTAAAGAAATTCTAATGTTTCATTCAATTATGTAAACAAGAATAAGAATTGTGTTGCTAATGTTAACTTTAACCAAGAAGGTCGGCATCGTGTTTAGTTTGCTTGTACTATTGTATTGTTGCAGTGACAAAAAGAAATCAAAACCATGCAGGTTGGGCTCGTGCTAGCACGGGCCATACCCATCTAGTAGTTACATAAACTAAGAGGCTTGAACTCAACAAAATTAATAGAAGACACAATTTTAGGAATCAATGCTAGACAGGAATTAGTAATGAGTATAGAATGTGGTTAGATACTTTTTCTTAAAAAAATTATTAGAATGACCCCTAGGTCATTTTCCTTGTTTTCCAGTAATTTTTGGTGTTTAAAGTTTTTCTGTAGTGATCCGAAGTTATTTATGACTTGATGAAATTGACAGCTCGATCACCTGGTCATTTGTTTGGCCTTTGTGCAAGTTTATGCCTTTTGGAACTTTTAAAGTTTGAATGGTTGACTTCCATCAAAACATTAGGTAACTCAAAATGCAATTCTAATGGTTTTGTTACCTTTAAAATGTTGAGTTTGGTCTAGATGGACCCTTGGTTCGGAGTTCGAGCTCGAGGCTTCCATACTTATTCTAAGCAACGTTGTGGCTTATGGCTACAACAAACCACGAGTGTGAGACCCACTTTTTGTCAAGACTACTTTAGTTGGAAAATCAACATCTCCATTAAGTCCAAAATATCAAATTTGGTGGGATAGAAATAGTTTTTTTTGTGTGCACGAAGTTTCAACCAAATCACGAGCCTCCATCGGGGCATTTTGTTAATTCTAACTTAAGCTGGTGCAGCCTTTGCTGGTGCACCCAACTTTGTTCATCGCGTTCGCGAGCTTTGAACTATGTTTGTGAAGGCCAATGAAATTGGTGTTATGATCGCAGGCTTGTCATGATGTTCATGAGGACCATCTATTTTGGTCTTCGCAATCGTGGGCATTAACACTCAATCACGTAGAAGTAGTCACCTAACCCATTTGATGTTGGCCATCACGACCGTGACCACTAGGTCCTTAGATCGAGATGACTAGTGTGACTGGCAGTATATCAGTTCATTCCCATTTTCAACATCTTTTCACCTCATATTTTCATCTTTAGAAAGGCTTTAGGAGCTCGTTTTTAAGGTGAGATCCGTGTGCATTGTGGGATTTGTGGGGCATAGCATTGGGATGTTGATAAACTTGTATATCACGCGTTTAACTCGTAAGTTCCCTTTGATTTCCTCCATTTTAATTCCTTGTTCGTGAATTCTTGAAATATGGGCATGCATTGTTGGAAATTTTTTGAACTTGGATTGTGCCCATTTTCAAGGATAAGTTCCTTGGATTGGTTGGGACCCATTGATAAAGTTGATTTTGGGAATCCTTGCAGGGCCCCACAATGCCATTTTGGCTCAATTTTAGTCTCATTTTTATTGTTTTAAATTGGATATCTAAATGATTGTACTAACGCCGGGATTATTAATTCTATAGTGTGATACTATCTGGAGGTGGGTTGGAAGGGAAAAACATCAATTTAAAGGATTGGAACATGTGTGATCAGCGTCGATGTAGGCCATGCATTACTATCCTTAGACATTGTTTGTTGATTGTTCTAGCTTACTAATTAGATTAGTGTGGGTGGGTTTCTAGCATAATTCCTTGTTAAGTTCCTAACTTGTATTGTTTTGACCTTATTTCGGTTATTCAGGTAACTCTTGAGATTTTTTATGATCAATTGATAATCATTGTTCTGTGAGTTGAAATAAGGCTAGAATGACGTTAGTATGGTTCTTGTAAAGCCTTAGCCTAGGTTTGGATAGTGTTGCTTTAGATGTTGGTTTTCAAGGTCCGTAGTGTTTTTTTAAGGATTGGAGTCAGGTTAAATGTGACCCTCTAGACTAGGTTGTGACTTTCAGATAGCCATATTAGTAACTATGATTGGCTGGTTGTGGTGAGTAGTTACCTAAACTCATTGAGGATCTCTTTTCCTTTTAGCGTTATAGTTAACCCAAGGTGAGACTTTGAGAGGGGCTAGTTAGCGTAGTAGCTATTTCAATGTAAGATTTTGAGATAGGTAAGGGTTCTATATAATTGATATGATGTAAGATTCAGGGAGCTGTTTGGTGTTTGTGTGGACTTTCTAATGTAAGATTTTGGGGTGGTTCCTGCCTTTCTAATGTAAGATTTCAATGAATGTTTGGCTCCAATAAGCCTTTCCAATTTAAGATTTCAGGAAGGACCAGTTATTCTAACATGACATTCTGGGATATGTTAGGTTATATCAAGGCTTTTTGATGTAAGATTTTGGGAAGAACTAGCTATTCCGATGTAATATTGTAGTATATGTTAGGTTATATCAAGGCTTTCAATGTGAGATTCTAGGAAGGACTATTCATTCTGATGTAAGATTCTGGTGCATGTTAGTTTCTGATAAGGCACTCCAACGTAAGATTCTGAAAAAGACTAGCTATTCTAACGTAAAATTTTGGGAAATATTGGGTTTGGGGTGTTGGTGTTCATTACGCAGTTGTACCATGTAGTATAGCCTTTAAGTGTAGCTCTCGGTCTTTTGAGGTTCAACCGTGTTTTTATTTGTATGCTTTATTGTTGTTATGCCTTTGTATGTGTCTTCTGGGATTATGGGGGTCTAGTTAGGTTTAGATAGATTTATCACTTTCATTATTTACTATAGTAGCTTTACTTTGATGCATATCTAGATATGACTTTACTTTTGCCATGTTACCTTGTTATACTCGGTTGTTATTTTGTTATTACAATCGCAAGCTCGATCAGCCTATAATGTATATTGAGTACCTGTTGTTTTGGTACTCATACTACCCTCAACATTTGTTTCCTTGGTACTCATGTTGTTGTAGCTAATATTCTTAAGATTGAAGGTGAGCATATTGGATTTCATGGTTGACTCATCTCCTTTTGTACAATTTTGGGCTAGCCGTTTATATTTTCAAGATAGCTTGTATATTTTGGTATTCTCTAGTTTGTACTCGCCTTTTTAGTAGCTTTGCACTAGCATCCATAAGGTTTTGGGTTGGATTTTGTATTTTCCTTATATATATATATATTGTTCCTTATTTCCATTGAGAATGGTGAAGTTGACCTCGGTTAAGGTTGACCTCCACATTTGCGGATCAGGTCCCGCGTTTGTGCAGAAAGACCCCTAGTAGTATATATCTCATTTCAGTGATCTTTAGCCATTCAAATACAAATTCCACCATTAAAAGACTTTGGGAGCTCATTTTTTAGAGGGAATCAGTGTGAATTGCTGGGATTTGTTCATGAATTGCTTTGGAGCACGTTAGGAGTCGATAATCTCCTGTCATTCTAGTTAGTTTTCGTCAATTCCTCCGTTAATTTAGTTTTCTTGAACCTTAACTTTGTGGGACTGATTTGGATGGTTTCCTAGCTCCAATTGTGGTCAAATTTTGAGCACGAGTTCCTTGAGCTATTAGGGACCAAGTGATAGGTTCAATTTTTCAATTTGGTATACTTTCTTTTAGATTGTTCTCCATGAGATAATGCTTAGTATATATTGCATGTGAGTTAGGTATGTAAGGGACGAATTTAGGATTACTTCCTTATTCCTATTTTCTTCATTCTCATCAGAACCTCATGATAGTATTGGGTTGCGGAATTCTTAGCTTAGCTTAGTAGTTTCTTGCATATGGCTTAGTTTGATATTGATAGCCTCTTTGGAGTTTATAATTAAGTGCCTTGGAATGAGCTTTAGTGATCCTTTAGTTAATATATTTGCTCCTTGTAGTAATATATATTGCTTGGTACACTCGTTTAGTGCGTAGAACTTAAGTTTGCTTTGATATTATAGGAATTCCCTCTAAATAGACATGTAGACTTGACATTGATCCCGATCTCATATTAGACTTTAAAACCTTAGTTGCTTATTATATTCGTAGGTTTAGATTCTTGATTTACTCCTTCAATTGTGTGGTTCTTCATAATTTTCTCCTTTTTTCTAAGTAGTGGTGATCATGTGATATTGCCTTGTGATATATGGTATACTATTGCCCCAAAGCCTTGATCAGGGACCAGCTAGATTCCATATTAGTTTTGTATATGTTGTGAGCGATGTGTTTCTAGTTATGTACTATTAAGTTGTTAGATGCTATCGTTTGGATGTTGCATTGCATTGGAACTCCTTTTCACATGTTTTGTAGTACAGTCCCAACAAATGCATTGATGTTACCATTATTTTCTAGAGAGTAAGGTTTTGCCCTTTTTACTCTTAAAATTGTTTTTAATGGGAGTCATACTACTTTTTACCATTGATAAACTGACTTTTGTGATAAAAGAGGCATCGAGCATGTGCTCACTTCTTACTTGATCGGTCTGACCCTTTCTATACTGATTTGGTTTTGTATATATCTCTAGGACTATGACTGAGCATATCCAAGAGGATCAATTGTGAAATTCTTGGATCTGGACCACGTAGGTATATATGGGTCCCCCCGTCCGTGTAACCCACTAAACAGAAGGAAGGGTGTCTTCATGGGTCCTACCTGGCATGCCTAGGGTAGGAGGTAGGTATATATACTTGGTTACATGGAACTTGGCATCATGGTATTATCGGTTTCCATTGCATACTTACATTCATATGCTTCTCTTATCACCAATATAATTCATTTTTGTTTGCATCCATCGGTATTTTGGGGACCTTTCAAAATTATGAGGGTCCGATTAGGTTATTTTTTGATTATAATTATGTATCTTGTGTCGGTTTGATAGTTGGTTATATGATTGGCTTAGATTTGCCTCTATATCGGTTCTTCCAGATTTGGTTGGATTGGATTCGCCTTTTGTAACAACTCGGAAAACGATAGGTTAAACTAGAGCCTAAACGTGGGGGCTTAAAGGTTAAGGGGTTTAGTGGTTAAACATCCAAGTATGTACTACACCCCCATAGTTTAGAAGACCTTCTAAGGTTTGGTTGGGGTTGCAAGGTCAAGAGCCAAGCCAAAAGGGGCAAGCCTAAGCCAAAGGCCAAAGCTGCCCCAAGCTTGGCCAAACACTACCCAAGGACCATGACCACTTTCACGACCAGTGGTCTTGACCACGGTCTGTGAAAGGGCTCGTGAAGGTCCCTTAGGCATGTGTGGCACTTGGAATTGAGGCCTAGCCACTACCTAGGAACCACGACCTCCACCACGACTCGTGGTCTTGACCACGGATCGTGGGAGGTCTCGTGGTCATTCCTTGGCATTGTGGGGGCCAAGGTTGCATTAAACTCCATCTAGCCACTGTCTAGCATCACCACGAGGGTCTTCACGACCCGTGGTGGCCACCACGAGTCATGGTGCCACCGGTGGTTGACAAAACAATATGCTCACAAGACTGCCCAAGGAAGGCTCTCCTTCACGAGCCACTTCACGGCTCGTGGTGAAGACCACGAACCAGGGTAAGTTTCATGGGATTGCCTTCACCATTTGGGAGCCTTGGCAAGTTGAGGGAGCTACTGGTCAAGGGACCACGAGCACCACCACGGGCCGTGGTCCACTTGACGGATCGTCTAGGTGGGCATGGTCCCTAATGGGGGCTGCCCAAATTAAGGGTTATTAGGTAATTTACTTTTAATTAATTATGGTGTGGGGTCATTTTTAATTAGCTTATATCACATATATATAAATAGTTTTAAGCCTAATCAAATCAAAAGTTCTTCTCCCTCTCAAATATTTCTCTCTGTAGAACCCCATTGAAGAACAAAGAAGGAGATCAAGGAAAGCTTGAAGGAATGAGCTTTTCAATACGAATTTGATAGTATTCTACACCTAAGGTATGGGAGTTCTTCATCCTTGGGAAGCTATCACCCAAGGAACCCTTTCAAAAGCTTTTATCTCAATTCTAGAAAACCTAATTAGCTAGGGTTTCAACTCAACTCCATGGATTCCTTTCAAAGTCACTTGTAAAGATTTAATTATGTTTGTTTATGAATATAATACTGATTTTATATGATTTTAACTCAAATTCTTGAAGAATCCATGAGACACCCAACCCTAGCTATGGTTCTTCTTTACATTATGTGATGGTTTTGCAAGTTGGTCCAATTGATTGGATGTGAGGTTAATTATGATGAAATTGCATGACCTAAGTATGATTCTACATGTATACATGATTAACCTAATATTTCTAAGGTGAATTGATGTGATTAGGGCTATGCCAAGAAAGAGGCTAATTGAGGGTTTATATGTAACCTTCTAAGAATAATGAACTCCTTGATGAATTTTCTTAGATTAGATCACCTAGACATGACTTCCTTAAGGGTAAAGCTTCAAGACATTATTTTAATGGACTACTTGAGTCATGGTTGTATCTATATTTCTTGTATTGAATGTTAGATGTATTGACCCAATATGACCCTTGAATGCAAGACATGAGGTGAATGTATGAATATAAAATGGCTATTGTATTGATGAGTTGTTGGATCATGGTATTCCCTTATCTAATGTGTTAATGTTATGTGTTGAGATGAGTTGATCCATAGCCCTTGAAGGGCATGTTATGAAGGTTGGTACATGTTGACAAGAATTGTGTGTGAATGTGAGTCAGTTAGAAAGTGAAGGTCCTATGACTATTGTGTACATTGTGGTATTGTTGAAAGGCCATTCTTCCTTACCCTTACACTTAACTATGTATGAATTGTCTAGGGTGATGATAATGTTGTTATTGTGTCATTGCAAGGACCAAATACACACACACTCCATGCATAAACATGGTTATGGTGTATCAATAGTGTTAATTGAAAGTATAGTTCTCATATGAACCTTTACACATTATTATGCATGATATGTAGATGACTATGATGATCCTATTGTGTTGATTGAAAGTCCATTCTCATGAGAACACATGATCTTGGTGTGAAAGTTATTCTCACATACTAATGATGATTCTAAGGTTGAAAGTCCATTCTCACCTAAATGAATCAATGAGCTATTTTATGAGTTGTATTGAATTAAGGGTAGAGCACTCCTTCACATATGTAAATGCAATTCAAGATTAATTATGTATAATTTGGGAAGTAATGCTTAGCACCAAGTGGATATGAAAAATGAGGAAAAGGCCCTTTCGTCAATGTAATAGACCGGGTCATCTAAAGTGAACTCATAAGATGGAAGCCCCTCCATCAATGCAATAGGGCGGGTTTCTAGAAGAAATTTCCCTATCCCATAACTATGTTCCGACATAGGAATTAGCTAGTGGATCCACCTAAAAGCTAACACATTTAGTTCTACCATAGGCAAGTAGGACACTTTCTTTCGGTGTGGGGTTACACAACACCGGATTCCATGTAGCTCACATGGTCTATGTCGGTTATGGCTAATATTCCCTATATGATAAAATAATGAATGAGACATGAACTATACTATGACTTCTTGGTGAGTTTTACTTAGTAGGAGTGGGGGTATGGGACTTTACTTCCATATTGCACAACTAGACTTAGTAGGATGTTATGGGGTGTTTCCTTTATGTTATGATGATATATGAATGTATGCATGTATGTTGAATGGATAGTTGCCACGAATGACTTTCCTTATAAATCAAGTAATGTACATGAGTATTTCCTTATTTATGACTATTGCTTATGATGAGGTCTAAGGATGAAATTTATGCAAAGGAGTACTTAGTAGGGTTGGTATTATGGGATGCCAACCATACATTTCACAAGTGTTTCTTAGGAGTTTCTAAGGTGATGGTTTTACTATGTTATGGGACTTTATTTATACAATGCACAAGTAGACTTATAAGGAGGTTGTGATGTGGTTTCCTTATGTTATGAAGATATATGAATCTATGTATGCATAATATGGGTTGTTGTTATGAATGTCTCTTTGTCTATATGTGTTGGTTATAAATGAGGTCAAGGTATGTTGGACAGGATCATGGTGGCCTAGAAGTGATACTTAGTGTAGATAGGATTATGGGGTTCTATCTATGCATTGCACAAGTAGAGCTTAAGGTTTCTTATGTTATAGTCTATTATGATGAGATGATCTTGATATGTGTCTAGGTGTATGAACTATGTCTTGTGAAGATTGGGATATGTAATATGTTTATGTTGGAGACTATGCTTGTTAATACGATGATGTCCTTTATGCTATGATGAATTGTATGTGGTTGTCTTATGAGTTGCATTCTCCAACTATTTCAAATATGATGTTCAAAAATGGCATATAGCATGATTTAAAATGAAATGTCCCCTTTATGCATGTTTTTAATGATTTTTATGCATGGCTTCCATACTTAGTACTTTTTGTGCTAACCCCATCTTTCTACATTTCTATAAGTGTAGGCTTTGGAGATATTGGATTCTATCCTTGTGGCTAGGACTCTAGTAGATCAAGAAGAAGAAGATTGGTGAGTCCTCATTGTATTCGGGGATCAACCATATGTCCCTTATGTCTTTATTTTCATATTTTAGACTTATGTATGGGCTATGTTCCTAAGATATTATTTCAAGAGTTTTGTTCCAAGTATAATAGATAGTTTGAGACATAGTGTCGTAGATTCTCTTTCATTTTTATAAGAGACTTTGATTGTAAAGAAAAGTTTTAAATTCTGCACTATTTTCCTATGCCTTTGTGTTCAAGATATGCTATGAGGCATGTATGCGACCCCTTTGGGGTCAATTACGCCGTGCTACTTCTAGGGGGTAACCCCGAGTCATGACAAACATGGTATCAGAGCATAAGGTTTTTGGGATGGTTTTTAGGATGTCTCAAACCACATCTAGTAGAGTCTTGTTCATAAATGTGAAGCGCGCCACATTTTATGAATAGGAGGCTATCAGATGTTAGGAAACTTCACTTCTTTATTCTCTAAGTTGTGCTCTATAACTTAGCTTTATTAGGTCTTCCTCCTAATGTGTGCCCTATGGTTTTTCAGGATATGACTACTTTAAGGGCTCATGTTGAAATGAATGAGGAAGACAATGTGGAGCAAGAGGTTTCTCTCTAAGCTCTTATTGTCCCTATAAGTGATTATGTGTCTAATGAGAAGACTAGGTATCATTTTCTTTTGTTGACTGAAGTCGGGATAAATATTCCAAAATTCTATGGTTCAAAGATAGAGGAAGATCCTCTAGAGTTTATAGATGAGATATCTAGGGTGTTGAACCTTGTAGGAGTAATTCCCGTAGTACTTGTCTTTTATGACTTGATAAGTTGGACATGATGGTTTTTATGTTGTACTTAGTATACATGGGTGAATTGTAGTTATATGTATGTGTTGGTAGACCCCAACTTAGCCATTATGAGTTTTATGATGTGTTGGAAGATTTGATGAATATTGGTGTTTAAGTGATGCCTAGAGTGGTGTTTAAGTGATGCCTAGAGGGGTAATTCTTTATTGTTAGAATCACCTTGTGTGATGGATATGAAAAGTTGAGTGTTCTAGATGTCCATAATTTGGTTTGACTTAAAACTCTCACCTTAAGAGGTATAGTGAACTTGAAATGTTTAGTCCTGGTTTGGTAGGCTCATATGAGACTTTGAGTGGTGTTGGTAAGGTTGCTTGTGAGGAAGAGGGCTTAGAAGAGAACCTCTCTAATTTAGAAGTACCAATTGGGATCTTAGACCGGCAAGCCAAGAAATAGAAGGGTAAGAAAGTGCTTCCTTAAAAATGTCGGGGAGTGGTATTGTAGTAAGAGTTTTATTTGAGGGTGCTTATTTGGGAGGCCAAGGGCCAATGAGATGTCCCAATATCCTTATGTTCCCTTCTATAACTCCTCTAGCTTAAGGTGATAAGTTCTCCTTGACATTTCTTGATTGTGGAGTCTTGGATGTTATATGTGTCCTATGATTCCCTTTTCCCCTAGAGTTACTCTTGTTAACCTTGGTAGGGTTTGGATGCATGATTATTAGACCTCTATGGTTTTAGAGCCCGGTAAGGTTATAATGAGCCTTGGTAAAGCTTGAGTTTGTTAGAAAGGAGTAGTATTTGAGGTTTTAGTAAGAAGGGGGCTTACTCCCAAGAGGGAGGTCATGTGCTTAAATAGAAATATTGATTGAGAGTCCCGATATCCTCATTATTTTCTTCTATTCCTATTCTAGCTTGAGACCAAGAGTTCCTTTTTGGGCTTGTTTTATGTTTTGGAGTCATGAGTGATTTAGAAATTTCCATGATCTTCTTATGTTATGCATGTTTTTGAAAGATTCTTATTTTGTATAAAATGGATTTTTCCATGATTTACATGTTCCTAATGTTGTTGTGCATTCTAGTATGGTGATGGCATTATTGACTTCATGAGATGATGTGATGTTCATGCTTGTTGTGTTTTGATAAAATGGCACATTTGCTCCATAATGTTGTGTAGGGCTTGCTTATAATTGGAAAAGGTAATTCTTCCTATGACTATGTGATTAATGATGTTAAGAAGTGTTTGTGTAGGCTCACTCCCAAGGAGGGGGGATGGTGTGCCTAGCTAACATTGTGTTATGTGCTTATGTGTTGCCATGACTTCTTTATATAATGCATTTTCATGAAAACTTGTGTTTTGAAAGAAAATGAGTTTATGTGAATTGTTTCCCTCATGTTGTGGTGCTTTGAGTAAGAGTTCCCTATTGTACTTCATGAGAATAATACATGGACATGTTTTAGTTAGGAGTTGAGAAATTCCTCCTTGAATGAAATGCTTTTTGAGAATAAATTTCATATGAGCTCCATGAGGGTATGTTGAGCATATTATGAGTAGGAGATGGTAGTTCCTCCTTGAACACAATGTTATGAGAATCTCATGCATAAATGGGTTGATAGATATAGTTCATACTTCCTTCTATTGCATTGATCATGTTGAATTCAAGTTGATGTTTCCTCCTTTGAATAAGTGCACATGGTGAATAAGTGTATCTTGAGTTATGCATTATTGATGTTTCATGCATGATGGGCTGCTAATCTTGAGTCGTTATCCCTTATAATGTTTAAAGTGTCATTCGAGGACTAATGTTCCAAATGGGGGATAATGTAACGACTCGGAAAATGATAGGTTAAACTAGAGCCTAAACATGGGGGTTAACGTCAAAGGTTAAGGGGTTTAGTGGTTAAACGTCCAAGTATGTACTAGACCCCGTAGTTTAGAAGACCTTCTAGGGTTTGGTTGGGGTTGCAAGGTCAAGAGCCAAGCCAAAAGGGGCAAGCCTAAGCCAAAGGCAAACACTGCCCCGAGCTTGGTCAAACACTGCCCAAAGACCACGACCACTTTCACGACTAGTGGTCTTGACCACGGTCCATGAAAGGGCTCGTTAAGGTCCGTTAGGCATGTGTGAGACTTGGCATTTAGGCCTAGCCACTGCCTAGGAACCACGACCTCCACCACGACTCGTGGTCTTGACCACAGATCGTGGGAGGTCTCATGGTCTTACCTTGGCATTGTGGGGGCCAATGTTAAATAAAACTCCATCTAGCCACTGCCTAGCATCACCACAAGGGTCTTCACGACCCATGGTGGCCACCACGAGTCATGGTGCCACCCGTGGTTGGAAAGACAGTGTGCTCACAAGGCTGCCCAAGGAAGGCTCTCCTTCACGAGCCACTTCACGGCTCATGGTGAAGACCACGGACCGTGGGAAGGCTTGTGGGATTACCTTCACCACTTGGGAGCCTTCAAAAGTTGAGGGAGCTACTGGTCAAGGGATCACGGGCCGTGGTCCACTTGACGGATCATCTAGGTGGGGGTGGTCCCTGACGGGGGCTGCCCAAATTAAGGGTTATTAGGTAATTTATTGTAATTAATTATGGTGTGGGGTCATTTTTAATTAGCTTATAATATATATATATATATATATAAATAGTTTTAAGCCTTGAAACACTTCATTTATTCCTCTATTCTCCAAAACCCAAATCAAATCAAAAGTTCTTCTCCCTCTCAAATGTTTCTCTCTCTAGAATCCCCATTGAAGAACAAAGAAGGAGATCAATGAAAGCTTGAAGGAAGGAGCTTTTAAATACGAATTTGATAGGATTCTACACCTAAGGTATGGGAGTTCTTCATCCTAGGGAAGCTATCACCCAAGGATCCCTTTCAAAAGCTTTTATCTCAATTCTAGAAAACCCAATTATCTAGGGTTTCAACTCAGCTCCATGGATTCCTTTCAAAGTCACTTGTAAAGATTTAATTATGTTTGTTTATGAATATAATACTGATTTTATATAATTTTAACTCAAATTCGTTAAGAATCCACGAGACCCCCAACCCTAGCTATGGTTCTTCTTTACATTATGTGATGGTTTTGCAAGTTGGTCCAATGGATTGGGTGTGAGTTAATTATGATGAAATTGCATGACCTGAGTATGATTCTACATGTATATATGATTAACCTAAGATTTCTAAGGTGAATTGATGTGATTAGGGCTATGCCAAGAAAGAGGCTAATTTAGGGTTTATATGTAACCTTCTAAGAATAATGAACTCCTTGATGAATTGTCTTAGATTAGATCACCTAGACATGACTTCCTTAAGGGTAAAGCTTCAACACATTGATTTAATGGACTACTTGAGTCATGGTTGTATCTATATTTCTTGTATTGAATGTGAGATGTATTGACCCAATATGACCCGTGAATGCAAGACATGAGGTGAATGTATGAATATGATATGGCTAATGTATTGATGAGTTGTTGGATCATGGTATTCCCTTATCTAATGTGCTAATGTTATGTGTTGGGATGAGTTGATCCATAGCCTTGAAGGGCATGTTATGCAGGTTGGTACATGTTGACAAGAATTGTGTTTGAACTTGTGAGTCACTTAGAAAGTGAAGGTCCTATGACTATTGTGTACATTGTGGTATTGTTGAAAGACCATTATTCCCTTACCCTTACACTTGATTATGTATGAATTGTTTAGGGTGATGATAATGTTGTTGTTGTGTCATTGCAAGGACAATTACACACACACACTCCACACATAAACATGATTATGGTGTATTAATGGTGTCAATTGAAAGTATAGTTCTCATATGGACCTTTACACATTATTATGCATGATATGTACATGACTATGATGATCCTATTGTGTTGATTGAAAGTCCATTCTCATGAGAACACATGATCTTGGTGTGAAAGTTATTCTCACATACTAATGATGATTCTAAGGTTGAAAGTCCATTCTCACCTAAATGAATCAATGAGCTATTTTATGAGTTGTATTGAATTAAGGGTAGAGCACTCCTTCACATATGTAAATGCAATTCAAGATTAATTATGTATAATTTAGGAAGTAATGCTTAGCACCAAGTGGATATGGAAAATGAGGAAAAGGCCCTTTCGTCAATGTAATAGACCGGGTCATCTAAAGTGAACTCATAAGATGGAAGCCCCTCCATCAATGCAATAGGGCGGGTT
>JAJOOR010004535.1:0-26584 GCA_036250505.1 Solanum acaule
CCCCCCCCCCCCCCCCCCCCCCCCAATTTTTGGCCCTAGAAAAAGCAACCCCTAAAGCAAGAAGATATATATACAAGCAATGCAGCATAAAATTAAATGACAGGATATGCCAATTCTCTGGAGGTTTATTCCTTCTCTTAAATTGAGAAGGAATGCTCTATTCAAACATGAAAGGAAATAGTGATAGGGCTACACTCTATTGGCATGCAGCTCTTTTGGTGGCTCCATACATCAGCTTGATCAAATATTTGAGCTTACATGCCAAAGGAGAGTTGCTCTGTTACTGTCTCTAGAAGAAGCTTAGACTCTAGAAGAAGAAGAGGACAGACATTTTTACTCAATATGCATAAATTAAACCCTTCTTTCAAACTCTTTCTCCCTTTTAACCAAATGCTAATTGGGTCTGGATCCCAAATAAAACACTTCACCCGGCCCAATCTCATTCATCACTTCTAACTGATCATACGCCCTTATAGAGTTAACTTGGTTCACAACATTGTGCCACCCTGCTGGAAATTTAGTTTCAGGTTTTAGAGAAGAACATATTAACTCAGCAGCGGTGGATGGAGTATGCAAAAAACTTTTGCATCAGAGTTATAACATTAAGAAAAACCGTAACCGTGCAACTCTCTGGCATTTCATCTACAATATGTGATGAATAAATAACCACATGCCAATAGAAAGTATCCCTATCATTGTTTCTTCTTGTTAGAGAAGAACATAGCGACTTACTAGTGGTGGATACAGTATGTATTGCATCAGAAATACACTAAGCAGAGACAGTAACAGGGCAGCTCTCCTTTGGCATGTCAGCTTAGATATATAAGTGCATGCCAATAGAGAGTAGCCCTACCACTGTTTCCCTTATAAATTCAAGAATACATTTTTATTCACCAACTCTCCTTTTTCTCATTTTTCTGCTTCTGTTTCATCACACCAGAGCCTTCCAAGCTTATATAGGTTATTCCTTCTTAGTTTAAGAGACGGTATAAACCCATGGAGAATCAGCATATCCTGCCCCTTTTGTGTCTTCTTGCTTTTTCTGGGGTCAGAAAATGGGGATCTTTCGTATCCCTTTTACCATTTCATTTTGTGGCTTTTCGGTTTCCGAATGCTAGTATCACTTAATTAGGTACTTTTTTGTGACTATATGAAATGTGTCACTTGACTCTTTAATTTACAGCATATCCTTGGTCATATTCCTCATTTTCCTCTTCTTTTGTCCATATTGACATTTCTATGTAGGGTCGTTTTTGCCTTTGCGTGGCTTTTCTATTTCCTAGTGCCAGTCTCACGTAATTAGGCTAGTAAAATTTTCAGATCTCAAGTCTTTCAGAAGTTGGGAAACAAAACTGATTTAGCAAAAGTGTAGGACGACAAAATAAAAGTTGGATGGCGCTTTTTGAGTTCTCTCATATTACTCAAATGTATTATCATTTGTTCCAGTTTGCATATCACATGAACGCGAACTAATTAACTATCTGTAGACGTTTAAAATTTGTTTGCACCTTTCAACACATATGGTATGGTATTAATTTACGAATTTGCGTGCAACAAAAAACAGTCTTTACGACTTACAACATTCAACTATAATGAAGCTGGACAATTGGTGTCCAAGTCTGGATCAATGTTACATAAGAATACATTCATATAATACCATCCTAGTTTCTTGCTCTAGCAAGTCTGTCCCTCAAACCTACGCCCCATATACCCACATCACATCTATATTTATATCTATATCAGTATCAACATCAATATAATTTGAAAGTGAACTTCAAAATTGGAAAGTTGAATCACCAGAATATCCTTCTAAATAGTTAATCTGAATATATATCCTACTTATATATTGATTAAATGATGTCAAGTAGTGTATAATTGATAAGAGCCACCTATTTCCAGTAGTTGATAAACAAAATCGTCGAGTCAGACACTTCAAGAGCCAAACTAGAAAAGCCACTATTTGGAATAAGGGCGTTCATTGTTTGAAGAAGCAAATCACTGCATAGACTTCTAAAACGGAGATCTTAAGTTCAGTTAGTTAGCTACCTGAACTTTTACATTGCTAATGATGATTCGATTCCCACCTTGTAATATCCTATCCCATTTCCCTTTCTCTACCCCTATGTAATAAAAAAAGATATAGGAAAAAACAACGGGAAAAAATATATATATATATATCGTATTCTGAAAGGACAAAGGCGTTTTCATCAAGAATGTCTGCCAGATTGTGTTTAGGCAGTAGTGATGTTAGGTAATTTGATTGTTCAGTTCGGTAGTTGTTTGTCTCTCGAAAGAAGAGTTTTTTCAATTTGTGCTTGTTTTCTTATTAGCATCCAGAATTGGACTGTTTGATATATGCTGCTGCAGTTGTGCAGCTTCAAATGTCTTAATAGTAAACTGGCACAAATGATGATACACTTCGAACTTTTATTACGAGAGAACACAACAAGCACCTTATTCGAACTTTTATTATGTCAGGCAAATGAAGCAATACTCTTCATTTCATGGCCTCTAAAAGAGCTGGAATCCTAAAAATCAAAACCAAATAGAAAATGTAACATAGAAATGTAAAAGAGAAAAGAACAGAAAAAATAAGGAATATGATAAAAGGATATGCTGTATTTCACTCCTAGAGTGCAAAAGGCACACACTTCAAAGGCATAAAATCATGCAGCATCAACTTTCAGCAACTTTTTCCTGAGGGAATCTGATGAAAATATTTTTAAAGGAATTGCTTTCTGGAAATGAAACTGTAAAGGATAAGAAATTTACCACATTTTTTTACTCAAGAAAAAGCAATCCCATAATGCAAGAAGATATCCACAGACCACAACTAGAACCAAAAATCACATAGGATATGCTGATTCTCTCCAAAGGTTTATACCTTCTCTTAAACTGAGAAGGAATGCCTATAAAAGCATTGAAGGCTCTGTTGTGGTGAACCAGAGGAAGAAGAAAACTAGAGTTGGTGAATGAAAATATATCCTTGAATTTATAAGCGAGACAGTGAACCAGAGGAAGAAGAAAACGAGAGTTGGTGAATGAAAATATATTCTTGAATTTATAAGGAAAACAGTGATAGGGCTACTCTCTATTGGCATGCAATTGTATATTTCAGCTGACACGCCA
Organism: Solanum acaule; assembly: GCA_036250505.1. Lineage (NCBI taxonomy): Eukaryota > Viridiplantae > Streptophyta > Magnoliopsida > Solanales > Solanaceae > Solanum > Solanum acaule. Next base: position 3,130 of record JAJOOR010004535.1, read on the forward strand.
AAGGAGAGCTGCCCTGTTACTGTCTCTGCTTAATCTACATGCCCTTCGGGCATTCTTAATATTTTGTTCTGAGTCGTTCTGTTCTCGTGCTATTCCAAATATTAAGTCTTGTTTACATTGTTGTGGAACCCACCAATTGATAATGTGAATGCGATTGTGAGATGTATTCAATTGGCAGTTATAGCTCTATGAATGTTCCAGTATAAGATTCTAATTTTTGTATTTAATCCTCAAATTATTTTTGTTAACTGAAGATTTATACATAGTTCTGATGAATTAGAATTCAGCTTGATTGTAAATCTCAGACAAGCTGCTTAGATAGTTCAAAGGATTTCCAACGCTATGAAATTAACACTTTGGAAATTCAGGTTACAGGATAAATGAAGTTCATCGGATTACACAATTTTCTATCAGGAAATGTATCAAAAGTTACAAAGTGATATATCTAAAGGTACTTGAATATTTTCCGAAGTTTCAAATATACAGTTCAAACTCGGGGAATATTTATTCTGGAGTTTGAATTAGTTAAGTTTATAATATTGGTTCGAAATAATGTCTTCTCCAGAAGACTCTAGCCCTGTTAATTATGATATCGGGGAGCTCAACATTGATTCGGAAAAGGCCAACTGGTTCTGCTGCAGCTCAAAGACCATTTTACAGTTGTAACATTAGACTTGTAGTTTTATTCTTAGCCATTTTATGTGTAACTACAAATACTTGATTCATTTATGAAATAAAGTTTGATACATCAATCATTCTCAATTCCACGAATATTTTGTTTATATAATCTTCTTTTTCTTTCTCGTTAAGCCGGGGCATTTCCACCAGGGAAATTTCCATCTAATTTTTGCAAGTCTAATTTTAACATAGTATCATAGCAGGCAAATGAACTATACTTGTTCCTCTCATTAGAGCTTCATATCCTCGAAGCTAGATTTTGTATTTTGATTGATTTTCAAAAAACAATATATGGATAGGGTTCAATTTCTGATTAAACAGGAGTTTACTCTATTCTACTTCTGATTCAAAGGTTTCACAATGGATTACGGTGATATTTAAGGCGTTCATGATGATGTATTATTTCGGGCATGGTGACTGATTTTAGCATTTATTTTAAGTTGAAGACTTTTACTTCCTCGGGTTTCAGAAGAAGAGTGGTACTATCTTCTCTTATCTTTGTATTGTGTGTATCATTCTGCTCCTCAGTACTTCTCCTTGTCTATTGATACACCAAATGTGACCTCGATCATCTACTTCTTCTTATAGCCATCAAACTCATTTAGTTTCCCCTTCTTTTGGTGGAACTGGCTTTGTGACAAGGGGAAACAGCATGTTAATCTCTTTCTGGTGAGCAGATAAGTTTTGCTCAAAGAGTCTAATTTAAGGCAAAGAAGCTTGTCCTTTTGTGTCTTGCATATATCACGTGATATACGCATATTGCAGTGATGTCATTGTCAATGAAAATCTAGAAGTCAACGTATGACTATGGCTCTGATACCATGTAGAGAATAGCAGAAGATAAGTATGATTAGAAAAATCTTCTGCTAACCCAAGATCGTCAAATAAGATCGGAACATTCAACTAAAGAAGAGGAAGCTAGAAAGTAAAAAGAAGAACTTTGTAACGGAAGAAGACTCTTTGATTTAGGTTTTGGGTTTTGGTTTATATACAAATGTACAAGACCATCCTCTATTTATACTTGTTCATGGATGGTTCTAGAAATTCTTCTAGATCTACAAAGAAAATTCTAGTGAACTTTATCTTCTAGATATCTAGTTATTTCTTTAAGATAATTATCTTAGATACTATCCTAGACAATTCTAGAAACATTACAAGAATAACCTATCATATTCCAAAAAATCAACTTTAATTTTTCACAAGAGCAAAATATAAAGACTCAACAACCTAGAACTAAATGATATCAGTTGTAAGGAACAGGGTTCTTCAGTTGTTGGAGCAGTCTTGTTGAAGCACCTTGGTGACTTTGCAGAGAGAATTTGAATATTTTGATTTCACCAAACTTGGGTTTTCATCTCTTGGTATGTTGAATACATATGGAGGATGAGAGAAGTGAAAACTTGGACAATTTAACCAGAGAGGGGGAAAACAACAACTTTTCTGCAGTGCTGCATTTCTACAAGACTACAACAGTGACAACAACTTTACAGTTGTGGACAGCTGTGAGAGTTGACTCGTACATATCGTTCTGATGCTTACCTTGTCCCTCATTAATTCCCCTATGATATAAGATCCTTTGAAAGATAGTTCCCCATGAATGAGCATTTAAATCAATCAACAGATCAGCCTGGTGCGTATTTGGTCCCTCATCTCGTTCCTTGGCAAGTTTGTCAAATCATCAAAACAAAGCATAGTAATGCAGTGACTATGCATCATCAAACACATTGATGAGTTAGCGATAATCACCCCCTAATTTGTCTCAAGACTGTCAATCAGTGTTTTTCAAAAAAATAAATCAAGGATTAGTACAACACCATCCTGGAACCTTTACTGAAAAATTAGTATACCATATGAATCTTTTAAAGTTTGGATCTATCATGGAGTACAAGAATATATTGCAGATTAGGAATATTCAAAATATGCCTTCTTGCAATCTACATTGTGGTCAACAGATATATAGTAGCAACAAGTACATCGTGCCACCCTGCTTGAAATTTAGTTTCAGGATTTAGAGAAGAACATATTAACTCAGCAGCGGTAGATAGAGTATGTAAGCAACTTTTGCATCAGAGTTATAACATTAAGCAAAAACAGTAACCACGCAACTCCCCTTTGGCATTTCATCTGATATATGTGATGAATAAATAACCGCATGCCAATAGAGAGTATCCCTATCATTATTTCTTCTTGTTAGAGAAGAACATAGTGACTTACCAGTGGCGGATACAGTATGTAAATAGTGGGTTCAACAGCTGTTGCATCAGAATAACATTAAGCAAAGACAGTAACAGGGCAGCTCTCCTTTGGCATGTCAGCTTAAATATATAGGTGCATGCCAATAGAGAGTAGCCCTACCACTGTTTCCCTTATAATTCAAGAATACATTTTTATTCACCAACTCTCTTTTTTCTCATTTTTCTGCTTGTGTTTCATCACAGCAGAGCCCTCCAAGCTTATATAGATCATTCCTTCTCAGTTTAAAAGGGTATAAACCCATGGAGAATCAGCATATCCTTCAATTTTTTATGTCTTCTTGCTTTTTCTAGGGTCAGAAAACGGGGAACTTTCGTAACCCTTTTACCATTTCATTTTGTGGCTTTTCGGTTTCTGAATGCTAGTATGACTTAACTAGTCTTTTGTGACTATGAAGTGTGTCACTTGACTCTTTTACAGCATATCCTTGGTCATATTCCTCATTTTCCTCTTCTTTTGTCCATATCGACATTTCTATGTAGGGTCGTTTGTGGTTTCGTGTGGCTTTTCAATTTCCTAGTGCCACTCTCACTTAATTAGGCAGGTAAATTTTTCTGATCTCAAGTCTTTCAGAAGTTGAGAAACAAAATTGATTTAGCAAAAGTGTAGGACGACAAAATAAAAGTTGGATGGAGCTTTTTGAGTTCTCTCATATTACTCAAAAGTGTCGTCATTTGTTCCAGTTTGCATATCACGCTAACCCGAACTAATTGACTATCTGTGGCAGTTTAAAATCATTTTGCACCTTTCAACATGTACGGTATGGTATCAATTTAGCGGATTTGTGTGCAACAAAAAACAGTCCTTACGACTTTAAGACATTTAAGTATAATGAATCTGGACAATTGGCGTCCAAGTCTGGATCAATGTTACATAAGAATACATTCATATAATACCATCCTAGTTTCTAGCTCCAGCAAATCTGTCCCTCAAACCTATGCCCCATATACCCACATCACATCTATATTTATATCCATATCAATATTATTTGAAAGTGAACTTCTAAATTGGAAAGTTGAATCACCTGAATATCCTTCAAAATAGTTAATCTGAATATATATCATACTTATAGTTTAATTAAATGGTGTCAAGTAGTGTATAATTGATAAAAGCCACCTATTTCCAGAAGTTGATAAACAAAGTCGTCGAGTCAAACACTTCAAGAGCCAAACTGTAAAAGCCAGTGTTTGGAATAAGGGCGTTCATTGTTTGGAGAAGCAAATCCCTGCAGAGACTTCTAAAACGGACTTAAGTTCAATTAGTTGGCTACCTGAACTTTTACATTGCTGGTGATGATTCGATTCCCACCTTGTAATATCCTACCCCCCTTTCCCCTTCTCTACCCCTATGTAATAGAAAAAAGATATAGGAAAAACAATGGACAAAAAAAAATAAAAATTATAAAAATATATATTCTAAAAGGACAAAGGCGTTTTCATCAAGAATGTCTATCATATTATGTTTAGGCAGTAGTGATGTGAGGCAATTCAATTGTTCAGTTTGTCTCTTGAAAAAAAAATTCCAATATGTGCTTTGTCTTAGATAGCATCCAGAATTGAACTGTGTTGATATATCATATATATGCTGCTGCAGTTGCTCAGCTCTATTGTCTTAAGAGTAAACTGGCATAATATCTTAAGATTACTCTTCATTTCATGGCCTCTAAAAGAGCTGGAATCCTAAAAATTACATAACATAAGCAAGAGTGGAATTAGTGAAATCGAAAAGCCGCATGAATAACAAAAATCAAAACCAAATAGAAAACGTAACATAGAAATGTAAAAGAGAAAAGAAGAACAGAAAAAATAAAGAATATGATAAAAGGATATTCTATTTGAAGCTCCTTGAGTCAAATGGACACACTTCAAAGGCACAAAATCATGCAGCATCAATTTTCAGCAACTTTTCCCTAAGGGAATCTGATGAAAATATTTTTATAGGAGTTGCTTTCAGGAAATAAAATTGTAAAGGGATAAGAAAGTTACACATTTTTTACCATAGAAAAAGCAATCCCATAATGCAAGAAGATATCCGCAAACCACAACTAGTACCAAAAATCATATAGGATATGCTGATTCTCTCCAAAGGTTTATACCGTCTCTTAAACTGAGAAGGAATGCCTATAAAAGCACTGAAGGCTCTGCTGTGATGAACCAGAGGAAGAAAAAGAGAGATTCAGTGAATGAAAATATATTCTTAAATTATAAGGGAAACAGTGATAGGGCTACTCTCTATTGGCATGAAGTTTTATATTTCAGCTGACACGCCAAAGGAGAGCTGCCCTGTTACTGTCTCTGCTTAATCTACATGCCCTTCGAGCACTTAAAATATATACAGTGTGATGTTTTGAAGGTATTTTTCTACTTTTCATAGTGAGTCGTTGTGTTCTCATGTTATTCCAAATATTAAGTCTTGTTTACTTAATTGTGAACCCACCAATTGATAATTTGAATGCGACTGAGAGATGTATTCAACTGTACATTTTTGTTAACTACATAGTCCTGATGAATTAGAATTTAACTTGATTGTAAATCTCAGACAAGTTGCTTGGATAGTTCAAAAGATTTCCAAAGCTAGGATATTAACACTTTGGAAATTCAGGTTACAGGATAAATGAGGTTCAGCAGATTATACAATTTTCTATCAGGAAAATGTATAAAAAGTTACAAAGTGATTATCTAAAGGTACTAGAAAAATTTCCGAACTTTCAAATATACAGTTCAAACTCGGTGAATTATTCTGGAGTTTGAATTTGTCAAGTTTATAATTTTGGTTTGAAATAATGTCTTCTCCAGATGACTCTAGCCCTGTCAATCATGATATTGGGCAGCTCAACATTGATTCGGAAAAGGCCAACTGGCTCAGCTGTAGCTCAAAGACCATTTTACAGTTGTAACATTATACTTGTAGTTTTATTCTTAGCCTTTTTATGTGTAACTACAAATACTTGATTCATTTATGAAATATAGTTTGATACATCAATCATTCTCAATTCCACAAATATTTTGTTTCTATAATCTCCTTTTTCTCTCCCGTTTAAGCCAGGGCATTTCCACCTGGGAAATTTCCATCTAATTTCTGCAAGTCTCGTTCTAACATGATACATTTGGGTTACAAGCAGGTCATTCTTAAAACAGATTTTGAATATTGTTTGCATGCTGTGATTCATTTGATTTCCTCCAATAACCCTCAAGCACAACTGATCCAAGCTTGCAGGAATCTTGTTCAAAGGGATTGACAGTGGTTTTGTAAGCATACTCATAGAAAAGAGCAGTCAAATTAACTATACTTGTTCCTCTCATTAGAGCATCATATCCTCGAAGCTAGATTTTGTAATTTGATTGATTTTCAAAAAAAAATAAAATATATGGATAAGGTTCAATTTCTGATTCAACAGGGGTTTACTCTATTCTACTTCTGATTCAAAGGTTTCACAATGGATTTACGGTGATATTTAAGGTGTTCATGATGATGTATTATTTCGGGCATGGTGACTTATCTTAGCATTTAATCAAAGTTGAAGATTCCCCTTATTACCCTTACTGGAAAAGGTTCAATGATATGATGATTGCTTGGATCACTAGGAACATTTCTAATTTTCTACTAGTGTTTTAAGGTATATGACACTAATAGGGAAACTTTGTTGGAAATTAATGAGAGATTTTTGGCAATCAAACAGGTCTAAGTTCATCCAATTTCAAATGACATTGTTCCATTTCCAGAGAACTTCAAACATTGCCTCATATTTCACTAGACTGTGAAGCCTTTGGGATGTGATGAGGGGTCATATGCTCTTGTGGCCCCTAGCCCAAGTTTCTAGAAGAACTGAAGCTGTTTTGGTTCCTAACTTAGTTGAATAATTTCTATTCCACATTTAAGAGCAATATACTAATGATATCTCCCCTTCCCTCTATTCGTAGATCTTACTCTGTGTTAAAACATGACAAGAAATAGAGAGAGAACTCACATTTTTCAGGCTTCTCCACTAAATGAGCCTCAGTCTCTTCCTCGGCTCCTTCTGGTGCCGAAGAAGTTTTAATCAAAGAGTCTAATTTAAGGCAGCGAAACATGTCCTTTTGTCTCTTGCAAATATTTCAAGAAGTCAGGACACACTTTTAAGAAGTGTTATAAGTTCATCCATTTTCCTCTGTCTTTAAGTTCATTAAGACCAAAAGATCCAGTCTTTTGTGTCCATGTTGATAATTTATTTTACTCCAATACTCTTAGCTTCCACATCCCAACTTGTTGATCATTCTGCACATGAATTTACTTAGAAGCAATAGGAATATCTCATGTCTCTTCCTTCCAAATAATCAAATCTCTCCTAGATTCAATAATTATATTTTTTGTAGTTAAATTTGTGTTTTTTCCATGCAAGTTCATCATTTCAATTAGGAGTAGATACTTGAATCTTTGACTCAGGGGTCACTAGCCACATGACTCCATTTATTGTGTTTATAAGCTATATCAGTGTATATCACATTGTATTTCCATATATCTCATGTATACCATTTATATCTGTATATATAATCCACGATCATCTGTAATTTATGTGAAACACCCCTTAATTTGTGTCAAGACTGACAATGCTCTGTCAATCAGTGTTGCAAAAATAATTAAAAAAAAATACTCAAGGATTAGTACAACACCATCCAGGAACCTTTACTGGAAAATTAATATACCATATGAGTCTTTTACAGTTTGGATCTATCATGGAGTAAAAGGATACATTGCAGAGTAGGATTATTCAAAATATGCATCCTTGCAATCTACGTTGTGATCAACAGATATATTGTAGCAAAATGTGCCTTCTTATAATTTAGTTTCAGATTTTAGAGAAGAACATATTAACTCAGCAGCGGTGGATAGAGTATGTAAATAACTTTTGCGTCAGAGTTATAACATTAAGCAAAAAGGGTAAACGCGCAACTATCCTTTGGCATTTCATCTGAAATATGTGATGAACACATAACCGCATGCCAATAGAGAGTATCCCTATCACTGTTTCTTCTTGTTAGAGAAGAACATAATGACTTACCAGAGGCGGATACAGTAAGTAAATAGTGGGTTCAACAGCTGTTACATCAAAATAACATTAAGCAGAGACAGTAACAGGGCAGCTCTCCTTTGGCATGTCAGCTTAAATATACAAGTGCATGCCAATAGAGAGTAGCCCTACCACTGTTTCACTTATAAATTCAAGAATACATTTTTATTCACCAACTCTCCTTTTTCTCATTTTTCTGCTTCTGTTTCATCACACCAGAGCCTTCCAAGCTTATATAGGTTATTCCTTCTTAGTTTAAGAGACGGTATAAACCCATAGAGAATCAGCATATCCTGCCCCTTTTGTGTCTTCTTGTTTTTCTGGGGTCAGAAAATGGGGAACTTTCGTATCCCTTTTACCATTTCACTTTGTGGCTTTTCGGTTTCCAAATGCTAGTATCACTTAATTAGGTGTTTTTTGTGACTATGAAGTGTGCCACTTGACTCTTTTACAGCATATCCTTGGTCATATTCCTCATTTTCCTCTTCTTTTGTCCATGTCGACATTTCTATGTAGGGTCGTTTTTGCTTTCATGTGGCTTTTCGATTTCCTAGTGCCAGACTCACTTAATTAGGCTAGTAAATTTTTCAGATCCCAAGTCTTTCAGAAGTTGCAAAACAGAATTGATTTAGCAAAAGTGTAGGACAAAATAAAAGTTGGATGGTGCCTTTTGAGTTCTCTCATATTACTCAAAAATGTCGCCATTTGTTCCAGTTTGCAAATCACGCTAACCTGAACTAATTAACTACCTGTGGCAGATTAAAATTGCACCTTTCAACACGTGCGTATGGTATTAATTTAGTGAATTTGTGTGCAACAAAAAACAGTCCTTACAACTTAAGACATTCAAGTATAATGAAGCTGGACAAATTGCATACAAGTCTGGATCGACGTTACATTAGAACATAAGAATACTTTCATATGATACCATCCTAGTTTCTTGCACCAGCTAGTCTGTCCCTCAAACCTATGCCCCATATACCTACATCACATCTATATTTATATCTTTATCAATATCGATATCAATGTAAACTTCTAAATTGGAAAGTTGAATCATTTGAATGTCCTTCTAAATAGTTGATCTGAATATATATATATATCATACTTATAGATTAATTAAATGGTTTCAAGTAGTGTGTAATTGATAAAAGCCACCTAGTTCTAGTAGTTGATAAACAAAGTCGTCAAGTCAGACACTTCAAGAGCCAAACTATAAAAGCCACTGTTTGGAATAAGGGTGTTCATTGTTTGGAGAAGCAAATCAGTGCAGAGACATTAGTATAGTATTCTAAAACGGATATCTTAAGTTCAGTTAGTTGGGTACTTGAACTTTTACATTGCTTGTGGTGATTCGATTCCCACCTTGTAATATCCTACCCCATTTCCCCTTCTCTACATCTATGTAATAAAAAAAGAGATATAGGAAAAACAATGAACAAAAAATAATAATAAATTAAAAATATATCGTATTCTAAAAGGACAAAGGCATTTTTCATCAAAAATGTCTACCAGATTGTGTTTAGGCAGTAGCGATGTGAGGTAATTTGATTGTTCAGTTTGGTAGTTGTTTGTCTCTCGAAAAGAAGATTTTTTTCAATTTGTGCTTGTTTTCTTATATAGCATCCAGAATTGGACTGTGTTGATATATGATGCTGCAGTTGTGCAGCTTCAAATGTCTTCAGAGTAAATTGGCAGAAATGATGATACACTTCAAACTTTTATTACGAGTGAACACAACAAACACCTTATTCGAACTTTTATTATGTCTAATTGTCAGGCAAAGGAAGCAGTACTCTTCATTTCATGGCCTATAAAAGAGCTAGAATCCTAAAAGCTCATAACATAAGCAAGAGTGGAATTAGGGAAATCGAAAAGCCGCATGAATAACAAAATCGAAACCAAATAGAAAACGTAACATAGAAATGTAAAAGAGAAAGGAAGAATAGAAAAAATAAGGAATATGACAAAAGGATATGCTGTTTGAAGCTCCTCGAGTCAAATGGCACACAGTTCAAAGGCATAAAATCATGCAGTATCAACTTTTTCCTGAGGGAATCTGATGAAAATATTTTTAAAGGAGTTTCTTTCAGGAAATGAAATTGGTAAGGATAAGAAAGTTACCACATTTTTTTACTCTAGAAAAAGCAATTCCATAATGCAAGAAGATATCCGCAGACCACAACTAGAACCAAAATCACATAGGATATGCTGATTCTCTCCAAGGGTTTATACCGTCTCTTAAACTGAGAAGGAATGCCTATAAAAGCATTGAAGGCTCTGTTGTGGTGAACCAGAGGAAGAAGAAAACGAGAGTTGGTGAATGAAAATATATCCTTGAATTTATAAGTGAGACAGTGAACCAGAGGAAGAAGAAAACGAGAGTTGGTGAATGAAAATATATTCTTGAATTTATAAGGGAAACAGTGATAGGGCTACTCTCTATTGGCATGCATTTGTATATTTCAGCTGACACGCCAAAGGGGAGCTGCCCTGTTACTGTCTCTGCTTAATCTACATGTCCTTCGGGCACTCTTAATATATACAGTGTGATGTCTTCAAGGTATTTTTCTACTTTTCGTAGTGAGTCGTTGTGTTCTCATGTTATTCTAAATATTAAGTCTTGTTTACTTAATTGTGAACCCACCAATTGATAATTTGAATGCGAGTGTGAGATGTATTCAACTGTACATTTTAATTTAAAGAGCAGTTATAGCGTTATGAATGATATAGCATTCTAATTTTTGTATTTAATTCTCAAATTATTTTTGTTAACTGAAGATTTATACATAGTTCTGAATCTTCTGATGAATTAGAATTCAACTCGAATGTAAACCTCAAACAAGCTGCTTGGATGGTTCAAAAGGTTTCCAAAGCTAGGAAATTAACACATTGGAAATTCAGGTTACAGGAAAATTGAGGTTCAGCAGATTACACAATTTTCTATTAGGAAAATGTATCTAAAGGTACTTGAAAATTTTCCGAAGTTTCAAATATACAGTTCAAACTCAGGGAATTATTTTGGAGTTTGAATTAGTTAAGTTTATATTATTGGTTCGAAATAATGTTTTCTCCAGAGGACTCTATCCCTGTTAATCATGATATTGGGCAGCTCAACATTGATTCGGAAAAGGCCAACTGGTTCAGCTGCAGCTCAAAGACCATTTTACAATTGTAACATTAGACTTGTAGTTTTATTCTTAGCCGTTTTATGTGTAACTACAAATGCTTGATTCATTTACAAAATAAAGTTTGATACATCAATCATTCTCAATTCCACGAATATTTTGTTTATATAATCTTCTTTTTCTCTATCGTTAAGCCGGGGCATTTCCACCTGGGAAATTTCCATCTAATTTTTGAAGTCTATTTCTAACATGGTATCATAGCAGGCAAATGAACTATACTTGTTCCTCTCATTAGAGCATCATATCCTCAAAGCTAAATTTTGTATTTTGATTGATTTAAAAAAAATAAATATATGGATAGGGTTCAATTTCTGATTCAGCAGGGGTTTGCTCTATTCTACTTCTGATTCAAAGGTTTCACAATGGATTTACGGCGATACTTAGGGCGTTCATGATGATGTATTATTTCAGGCATGGTGACTGATCTTAGCATTTATTCTAAGTTGAAGATTCCCCTTATTACCCTTACTGGAAAAGGCTCAATGATATGATGATTGCTTGGATCACTAGGGACATTTCTAATTTTTTACTAGTGTTTTAGGGTATATGATACTAATAGGGAAATTTTGTTGAACATTAATGAGAGATTTTGGGCAATCAAATAGGTCTAAGTTCATTCAATTTCAAATGACATTAGTTTTAAAAAATAAAATAAAATTCCACTAGACAGTGGTCTATGTCAATTTTGCTGAATGAGTTCTCTCAAATGAGAGTTCTTCTATTAAATAGAATTAATTCTGATTTACATGCCTAAATATTTACTATACATCCCTAAATATATGTTATTCCTAATTGTAATATATCTGAAAATATGCTATAATATATGCTATCTCCTATCATTATTACACAAATATTTAGAGTTATAACATAGATATGTACAGATATTTAGACTCTGTCCAATCATGCTAACATCCCCCCTCAAATTGATGCCGGTGGATCAAAAAGAATCAATTTGCCTACCATAAACTGATGACGTTGTCGTGCCATAGACTTTGTAAACACATCAGCTATTTGAAGATCACTGAATACATATGGAAGATTAATGACCCTCTTATCTACAACTTCTCTGATATAATGACAATCCACTTCAATGTGTTTGGTCCTTTCATGATAAACTGGATTAGTAGCAATCTGAATAGCACTTGTGCTGTCAACATGGAGAGGAGCCAAACAATCTCAGAGCAAGCAGTAGACATTGCTTGATATTCAGATTCGGTGGAAGATTTTGATACACGGTCTTGCTTCTTGCTCTTCCAAGATATCAAGGAATCTCCAAGAAACATGCACCAACCAGTGACGAAGCGACGAGTATCAGGACATCCAGCCCAATCAGAATAACTAAATGCATTAAGCTGAATCTCAAAACCACTAGGAAAGAATAATTCACGAGTAGCTGTTCCCAAGAGATATCGAATGATGCGACGGAAAACCACCAAATGTAGATGGTGTGGAGCCTGCATAAATTAACTCACTTGTTGAACTGCAAAAGAGATATCATGCTGAGTAATAGTAAGATAATTTAGGCTCCCAACTAATTACCGATACAAAGTTGGATCAAGAAGAAGATCTCTTTCCGCACGACAGTACTTTACATTCAATTCCAATGGAGTATTTACAGAGGAAGATTCTTGAAGACCAGCCAAAGCAATCAAGTCCTGAGTATATTTTTGTTGGTTCAAGAACACACCTAAAGAATTATAATGAACTTCTAACCCCAAAAAGTATGTAAGAATACCAAGATCTTTCATATGAAAATCTTTAAGCTGCTGTTAGAGGCTAGTGATTAGTGAAGAATCAGTTCATGTGATAATAATGTCATCTACATACACCAAAAGAAGAACACAACATGTAGATGATTTTCGAAGAAACAAAGACAAATCATATTTACTCTGCTCAAAAGAGAATTGGAGCAAAGTAGATCGAAACTTTTCAAACCAAGCTCTTGGAGCTTGTTTTAATCCATATAAAGATCGGTTCAACTTGCATACATCTGATGTAGGTGATGAGAACAAACTAGGTGGGGGTTTCATATAAATATTTTCTTCGAGATCACCATGAAGAAAAACATTTTTGACATCCATTTGATGAAGAGGCCAATTTTGTGATGCAGCGATGGCAATAATAGATCTCACTGTAGTCATTTTTGCTACAGGTGCAAAAGTCTCCTCATAGTTTACACCATACTGTTGTTTGTTGCCAAGGACCACCCATCGAGCTTTGTACCGATCAAGAGTTCCATCAGAATTAAGTTTAATTGAATAAACCCATTTACATCCAATTGGACGAACATTTGGAGGATAAGGAACAATGTCCCATGTATTATTTTCTTTAAGAGCCAAAAGTTCCTCCTCCATTGCTTTGTGCCAACATTCAAGCTTGGAGGCTTGTGAGTAACCTGTTGGAATAGAGATGGTGGATAAAGTAGAAGAAAAACCATACAATTTAGGAGTTTGAGACACTCTAGTAGATCGCCGAGGAGGCTCAAGAGGAGCAGACCTTGAAGAAATCTCAGATTCTGGTTGTGGAGCAGTCTCAGGTGGCGGATCTGTTTCGGGATGGGGTAAAGTTTGCCGACGTCGTTCATACACAAATCCTAGTTTGAACCGCTTAGAAGACAATGACAAATCCTCAAAAGTAGGAAGAAGAGGAGAAACAAAAGATGACTCAACATGAGTAGGAAAGAAATACTAATTCTCAAAGAAAATAACATTTCTAGAAACACGAAATTTGTTAGAACTTGGATCATAGCAAATAAAACCTTTCTACAAAGTACTATAGCCCATAAAAGCACATTTAATAGACTGAACAGAGAGTTTATTGTGTTGAAAAGGAGGCAAGTGCACAAAACAAACACAACCAAACGTATGAAAACTATGATAGCTGGGATGCTTATGAAAAAGACGATTATATGGAGACTCAAGATTTAACACTCTAGATGGAAGTCTATTAATCAAATAGACAGCAGTAGACAAGCTACAACCCAATATTTAGATGGAACAGAGGACTCAATCAATAAAGTACGAGTGACATCTAAAAGATAACGATTTTTACTCTCAACAACCCCATTTTGTTGTGGCGTATATGGGCAAGAGAGTTGTGATAGAATTCCTTTCTCAAGCAAGAAATTATTGAATTCATGAGACATATATTCTCCACCAGAATCAGATCTTAATATTTTGATGCATGTGGAAAATTAAGTCTCCACGTAAGCCAAAAATTTCTTGAATATGGAAAACACTTCAGATTTAGATTGAAGAAAATACACCCATGTAAACCGACTATAGTCATCTATAAATATCACAAAATAGTTGAAATGAGCATGAGAAATAACTAGTGAAATGCCCCAAACATCACTATGAATGACATCAAAACATTTTGCAGCATGACTACCGAAATTAGGAAAAGGAAGAGTTTTACTTTTGCCTAATTTACAAGTAGAACAATCAAAGAAAGCAACTGAAAATTGATTTTTATTTCTCAATAAACCAGAATTGGACAAATAAGACAACACAATAGAATTTGGATGTCTTAGACGTTTATGCCAAACCTCATTCTTAGTAGTGGTAGAAGCAAAAGCTAGAACACAAGGAATAGAAAAGTGTATAGGAAACAATCTTCCAACTTTAGGCCCCTTCGCGATTATCGTCCCTGACAGCTGATCCTGCACAAGGAAATCATTACGAGAAAAATTCACATCACAATTGTTATCTACCAATTGGCCAACTGAAATAAGACTAGTGGAGAGCTTTGGTGAAACAAAAACATTCTTGAAAGTTTTGGTAATATCCCCAACCTTAGTAATGGGTAAATTACTACCATTGGCAACCTGAATTTGTGTTGGACCATTATACTCACGGATGTTTTTGAGTATATTAGTTGAGTTGGCTATATGATTGGAAGCGCCAGAATCAACAAGCCAAACTTTTGATATCATTATTACCTTGCAGCCCCAAAGCTGAAATGCTGACAAGATCATTTGCTATACCATTTCAGGAGTAAGAACTTGTCCTACTGAAGATTAGTTATCTATAGTTGAACCATTTATCCCAACTTGAAAAGCATTTGCCCTACGATTTTGAGGACGTATGGGACACTCTTTGATAATGTGGCCTTGTTGTTTACAATAATTACAGAACTTATTGCCACATTTGCTAGCAATATGACCATATTTCTTGCAACTGTAGCATTGAGTTCTAGCCATATCCATGCCCTTTCCTTTCCCTTGAGCTGCAAATGCGACAGTGACAACATTTCCTTGATGAAAAGCATTTTGAGTGAAGAGACGCTGCTCTTCACGGAGTAATTCCCTAAAATAGACATCTAACGAAGGAGATGGATCACGGTTCATCAAGTTGGAGCGAACATTTTCAAAATCAGATAGTAATTTCATCAAAAACTGATCTCGCTTGCTTTGTTCATGAACTCCTTGAATGATGGAGAGAGATTCAGAAGGTATTTTAGCATAAACTATATCGGTAAATTCAGCCCATAAGTTCTAAAATCCAGAGAAATAATCTTGAACAGAGAGACCTCCTTGAGAATACATAGCAATTTCATGCTCTAACTGAAAGCGTCTTGCGCTATGGTCTTGGTTGTAAACCTTTTGTAAATAATCCCACATGGCCTTTGTTGTCTTGTATGGCCTGAGATCAAGAACAATAAGAGGGTCAATTGACCCTGAAATCCATGTCATCACCCGAGCATGTTTAACCTTCGATTGACCGAGGTTTGTAGGATCAGTAGGAGTAGGATCGCTTCCATCTATATGTCCCCATAATTCTTTTCCAGTGACAAATAGTTGGAATTGAAATTCCCAGGCAGAGTAATTTTTTCATGTGAAATGAACATGGAAGGACTCAAACTTATATGACGCCATGTTTTTAACAAGCTAAGGAAGATAGAAATGCAATGATACAAAATAACCAGAATGACCAAGACTAAGATTCCAAGATGCCTAAAATTCCAAGATACTTAGGAAGCTGTTGACTAAAAACAGTAAACAGAACCAAAACTTTCAAAAAAAATTCGAAAGAAACCACAGATGAAAGACATTAAGAATCAAAGCACTGAAAAAGGCTCTAATGCCATGTCAATTTTGCTGAATAAGTTCTCTCAAATGAGAGTTCTTCCATTAAATAGAAAGAATTATGATTTACATGCCTAAAAATCTGCTATATATCCCTAAATATATGTTATTCCTAATTGTAATATCTCTGAAAATATGCTACATTAATCTATGATATCTCCTATCATCATTACACAAATATTTAAAGTTATAACATAGATATGTACAAATATTTAGAATCTGTCCAATCATGCTAACAGTCTAGTGGCTTTTTATTGATAATAATCATAAAATATTCTCAATAGGAATACGTACAATCAAGGGAGGCTAGGCCTTACCTTACTAATCCTAATGAGGTACCTAACCTCTACTAATTAACAACCATGAAGAAAATACGAGCTAGAGAAAACTAGATATTCTATGATCATCACAAAGTTTATAATACACTCTATGATGATATTACAATTGAGGATTTTTAAGTAATGAAAAATCATAAAGGCCAACAAGGAGAAAGTTGAGTTATCAACCTCAAACTTCCTTTTACAAATGTATGAACTAAACAAGATAAATTTGCCTTCTAAAGGAACCTAAAATATGTTTCTCTTGTCTTCTTCTTCAAATTTGTCCAATAACAGTTGATAGTGCATCACTTCTTGGATTTATTAAATCTTGTTGAAGTTGTTGATACTGTCATATGATTTTGCTTTGTGAGTCGCATCGGTGGTTGCCTTGGAACAAATTCCTCGGTCACTTTACCATCCCAACCATGCTTTCTTCCATGCTTCGTTTTGTTGTTGCGTTGTTGCCTAGGAGAAATATCTGTATTCCTAGCTGCAATTGCAAAACAATAATCCAGCATTTCCTCTTCCTCACCTTCCTCACCCTCCTCAGAGATGTCCTCATCATCTAGGTTAGCAAACTTATTTGGGGACAAAGTACTACTACCACCAACTTGAAGTTGTTTGTTAATGTTAATCGGTGCAAGTGAAGCCAATTTTTCAATATTAGAACTCATCAAATGATCACTTAAGATTGCAGCAACATTTGTTGATGGTGACAAACCTTGCTGGGGAATTACTAACTTGGCACTACTAGTCACAAAAGCAGGAGTTGTTGGGCTCAATTTCTTTTGCATAGGAGTAGAAGTGACTTGTTCTTCCTCTTGATCTGCTATATCTATCCATCTCAGAGTACTTGTTGCACCTTGTTTTTCCTTAGAAATAACTAATTCATTTGTAGAGTTAACTTGAGATGAATTGATCTCATGCACTATATTATTCGTAAGAGCATCAAAAGTGTTAAAACACATGACCTCCTGTGGAACAATTTCTCGAGCACTTGAATTCATAGTTTGACTATCTATAACTAGTTGCACTGTGTTACTAATAGGCTAACCAATTCCAATACTTGGAGATTTTTTCTTCGTCACCACAGCCCAATTAGATTCATGTACCAGTTCCACTCCCTCACCTGTACTCTTGGCATTCATCAAGGCAATTGAATTAGTTCCGACATCACTTTCAATTTTTTTATTGGCATTGTCGACCTGTTGTGTCATGTTGTCAACCAAGCATTCAATAGTTTCAACACCCCAAGCATCATGTTGCAGTCCATCTGCCACTACCTTCGCATTCACGGGATCTAATGCCAAATCAACGGTTGCGTTAGTTGCCAATGGATGTCCTGATTTCCCAATAAGCACAACATCACCTTTGGTTCCATTTAGTTGATGCCCATCATCTATCGTCGACGCCATAATTGTAGATGGATTGTTTTGGCCCTCATTATCAATGTGAACTAGAGTAGGATTTATAGTCAAAGAAAATTGATATTCATTCAATTTTTTCTTCAATGTTTCAGCAGCTCCAACTTTATTCCATGATGAATGAATATAATCAACACTCTTAGAATCAATCTGCAAAAGCCATTTTTTCCGCCTTAGTTATTAATGTTTATTTCTCTGGTATTTTTAATGCCAAGTCTCGCACCAGTAACACTTTTGTTTTCAACAGTGTTGCTATTTAATTGATGCCCAAAATCAACTTGTGACTCTAGGACCAAAGTATTTCTAGTGGTTAAACTTTGATCCCCTGAAGCCGTGCACAACTGTTTTGCCTAAGAGTTGCCCAAAATTTTCTTTATTTTGGCACTCCAAATCTCGTGCCACAACTACTTGATCATGGACACCACTTTTATCAACCACAAGGGATTTATTTTCAGCCCTCTTTTCATCTAATATTTCTCGAGCATCACCTTGATATTTTTTATATCTCAGAGCCTACTTGCGATGCTTCTTCTTGGTTTCTTGCTGCATTATTTCCCAATAATAGTCGACATTCACTTTCGTTGGCCTTGGTGCTTACAAAAGTTGCAATAAAATGGAAGATTATCATACACAAACTTCTAAAATTGCTCCACACTTTTTGTTGTTTTCTGGTCGACATATTGAATTCTCATTCGATGTGGCAAATTTGCTAGCAAATCAAGTTCGACTTTAAATCTAGTCGTGCTAGGTCTCGACTTATCTTGAGTGGCTTTATCAATTGCTATTGGCTTACCAGCAGCCGAGGCAATTGACAGTAAGGATTGTTTTGCAAAAAGCTCTGGCGGCAAGTTAGGAAAAGATATCCAAACAAAAGCTCTTGATGTCTCTTCTTTCAGATTGAAGCCAATTGTCCATGGAAATACTCTAAATTGCTTTTGTAAACCATTGTACAAAAGGTACTAAATATTTTTAGCTGCTGCTAATACATAATCATCATATCTATCGAATCTCACCAAAATATGTCGACGCGCAAGCCATCCGACAAGGCAACGACCTTGAGTTCCTAGTTGGATAGGCAACAACTTTCGTACCTCTTGCATATTGATTAGATCCTGTTAAAACTTGAAAACTAGAGCTTGATGTAGACCTTCCATAGTGTATTGATTTATCTCCTCCACTGTAAATGTAATTGTAGGTTCTCCATGAATGATGTCTATAGATTCCAGCTTTGTTGTTTTCAAGTTTTGTCCAGTTTGGACTGAATTTAGACGTGCGGCATAAGTTGCTTCTCAATTAGAACTAGTGTTTGTCTCTCCCACAGCCATATGCTGGCGAGAGGATGCGGCTATCATGGATTTTCTTCAAGGCGACATAGTTCGCAGAAGAGAAGAGAGAGCAGTCGGCCCTAGGTTATCTTCGTTTTTCGTCCTATATGTATATGAATACTACTCTTTGGGAACATGCATTGCACGTTTATCCCTTATCATTATTATAGAATTTTTATATATTTAAAAAGTTGAGTTATAAAACAAATAGTGTTGAAATACACAATATGGATTTTACTCATCAATAAAATTCATACAAGCAGGACAATGTATTTTCATAAAAAATATGTGAAACTACTTAAGATAATATAGTCTCTAATGATATGAATGTTGATAAATCTTTGCTTGAAAAAAATTATAAATGCATGTAGATTTCCTTTAACGAAATTTGCAAAAACATGAAGAAGATTATTCAAATTTTTAATGTTAATGATTTAATATCATTTATTATAATCTATTCAATTTAGAATGAATTGTTTTAGTCTTCCACTAACTATTGCATAGATAGATGACATAGGGATAACAAAAAAAAATACACTACTTTTGTCACTCCCCGAGCCTACACCCTGGGCGGGACCGGCACTCGTAGACCATTTCTGGCTCCAAGTGAACCCTTGGCCTGGCTTTCTTAACTCAGCGGAAACTTAACAGCTTAACTCAAAGCAAAGAAAGGTTATAAACAACCAACTGATAAAAACTGGCAAAAAAGGCAACTCGAGTCTCAAAATAGAATAGTTATATATATACATAGATGAGAGACTCAAAACTAACTGACTGACTGTCTATGAAGCCTCTAAAATACTGAGATGGATGTTGGGACAGACCCCGCAACATCCTAAATAAACAAAACTAAGAGAACAAAATAACCGAGTCCTCCGGAAAGCAAGGAGGCTCACCACTGACTCTGGAGTGCTCAACTGGATCAACGACGTGCCGGAAGCTGATCCTGGGTACCTGCGTCTGCATCATAATAAGATGCAGGCCAACTGGCATCAGTACATGGAATGTACGAGTATGCGAGCTGGACCGCTAAACAACAACTTAAGCTTGAAAGGAGTACAAAAGATAACTTACCTTGACTCTGTTCAACTCATGAATAACTGAACTCAATATAAAGCAATGAGACATATGCAATATATATAAAGCTTGCAAAACTATTTAAAACATGACGTAAAAATCATATTTATAATATCATGAAAATTCCATGCTTCCTCTCAAAGTCTACTTGTGCAATGCATGAATGAAGTCCCATACCCCCATCCATACTAAGCAGAACCCCTCGAGGAACCATGTAATTTCTACTGTGGGAGTTTCTCTAACGATAACCACCACTATGAGCCATAGTGATGATACAACGTTTTACCTCACGTTGCCCAAGGACAATCTTATACCTTGCCATCGGTATAGGACCTTACTTTAACTTTTGCTTAGTGGATCCGCTAGCTTAACTTTCATGATCATCTAAAAAGTATGACCCGAGAAATCCCATGTTTAGCTACATAGTTCTTATGGAGAGTTGAGTTAATATGAACTCGTGTCCCCAATTCGGTGCTCAAGACTACTCCCAAACAAACTTTAACCCATAAGTGTTTAAAACACATCTTTCTTTAGTTGAGAAAATTACTCAAAACTTAGCCCAAAGGCTCTTGAAAACTCTTTCTAAAAAGAACGTATCAAAACCGTATTTTTAATATGATCATTGATGACTCGGGATATTCATACTGCTTAAACATTGATGGTATAGCTCGAGACCATGTTGTTTAAACATTGATGACATAGTCGATTGTCATACTAATCATGTTTTAGAAAATCTTTCGCAAAACTCATTTTTTTCTCAAAAAAAGATAGTACTCAAACTTCTCAAAACTCTTTTGGAAATCTCCGTTTCCTCTCATCTTAAATGTAAAAACATTTATAAATTTCTTTGGGAATACTTAGTTCCCTAATAACTTTTGAGAAATGAACTCAACTCTTGACTCTTGACTTAACTCGAAACTCTTGACTTAACTTGAAACTCTACACCCTTTACTTGACTTGAAACTCTATACTCTTTCCCTAACTTGAAACTCTATACTTAACTTGGAACTTGAGACTCCTTACTTAGCTTGAAACTCTATACCCTTTGCTTGACTTGAGACTTGAACCTTAAAACGAAGTTGAAACGTTTAACAACGACTCTTGAAAAGCTTTAAAGACTTGCTTGAACTTACTTCTTAACTTTGCTTGACTTGACTCTAACTTCTCTTTGACTTGATCCTAACTCGCCTTGAATTGGATTATGGATTCAAGGTATATGATCACATGATTATGGATGAGTTCTTGACGCTTAGACGTAACTTGAAGTGTTGGAAACAACTATGGAACATAGGTACAATACCAAAGAACATACATGAACAAGTATGAAATGAATGGGAAAGGTTGGAGTCCTTGGCGCTCTGCAAGGCGCGGAGCGCCAGTCCTTGAAGCTCAGAAGGAGCTTGTTGGCGCTCTGCAAGGCGCGCCGCCCCAAGGGGTGAAGTTCAGAACACTTCTTGGGGCGCTCTGCAAGGCGCGACGCGCCACCCCTTTTTCCCCGAAAATTCGACTTTTCTCCGAAAATTCGACTTTTCTCCTTCTTTTCTCCAACTCTAAACCTCCTAAACCTCAAGGGTTCCAGCCCAAACACTTAGAAACATTAAAAACCCTCAATATACAATAGATTCAACTCAACATATCAACTAGAAACATATCCCACATCAACAAGAATTTCAACAACACAATTAACAACATCAATAACTCAACCAACAATTTCAACAACACAACCAATCTTTTCTCAATAATAAAACGAGCTTGGCGTGTGGGGGAAAGAATCACCCACACTATGAACTCACATACCTAGTAGGGATCACCCCCGACGATATCCACGACGATCTTCTTGCTTGATCTTCCCTTTCTTCTCTTCTTCTCCTCTTCTTTCTCTCTTATCTCCCAAGCCCTAACTCTCACTCTCACTCTTTAAAAATGGGGAAAACTGATTCTAAAAATCAGTCCAACACTTAAATATAACCAAAAGAATTGGTTAGTGAAAAGACCAAAATGCCCTTAAAATTTCCGGACGGATTTCCCTGCCAACTGCCCAACTTCCAAAGGGCATAACTCACTCATACGAACTTGAAATCGAGCAAACTCGGTGGCATTGGAAAGATCATTCCACAAGCTTCGTAAAAAAAACTGGAACTACTCCTAACTCATCTTGGGCTAGGAGTTATGACTGCTCAAAGTTGGCCAAAAACTCACTTTTTCCACACTTAACCAAATTCCAGATTTTTGAATTCTTTCCAAAAATGAATAATTCCAATTCTAAGCCTCTTCATAGTTATTCCAAATTGTCGGATGTTACAACTTTAACATCTGATTATTCATCTCAAGTATGCATAGAAATTGTCGGTTTGTCATCACAAGCCATCCTGTTATTTCAAAGAATCAATTAATAATAGACTCAATTTTCAGCAACAAATAAATTAGTAATTACCAAATAAAATGTAACATCACTATTTTATATGAGCAGAAAAATGAAAAAAAAAAAAAGAGTAAATAATTACATAGCATACCAAAAGAGAGAACATCTCTTACTATTTCATGTTAAATTTTATTATAAGTCATAATGAACCACTCTTGATAAAGATATTTTTTTCTCAACTAAACATATCTAAGGGTTTTAGGATGGAATAACTCAACATTCAAACAAGTGAATCATTTAGTCTTCTTATAGCATGAGTGTCATCATATAATATTATACTAATTCTAAAAATCATATACATAAAACACCTAATTTTTTCAGAGAAACTACAATTCACGTACCCCATATTTTGGCCTTAAATTTGCTTCAACATAGAAAAACATATATTGGACCGACATTTTCAATTCATCGTCAAATGTAGTATTTTTCTTCAAACATCACCTTCACCTATAAATTTAAAATAATATATGAAATTCGAACAGGAAAATAGAAAAAAATTGAGAAATACACAAAAAACTTAGAAAATGTGTAGATGAAGAGAAAAAAAAGTCTGAATCGAGAAGAGAAAAGAAGATTAGATACTGTATGTGCTTACCTTCGTGGAGTGCATAGACATAAATGCACAAATGTTTACAAGA
>JAJOOR010004536.1:0-30162 GCA_036250505.1 Solanum acaule
GGGGGAAAACCCTGTTGAAAATTAGATTATCTGGGTAATAAGAAGTGTGTCAATGTTACAGAAAATAGCAATACATTATCAAACAATACTTGAAGTGTCAGACACTACAAGGTAATGATGCCGTATGTACAATTTAAGAGATCAAAAATTTGCTAAACTTTAATGTTGTCTTCGAAATGTACAATGCTTGGTTAATAACTTGTCCAAACAGTTCTTATCCCAAATGGCGTGACAAATTTATCCACCGCTTAATCTGCCTACCATCTGTCAATCTTGTGGAAATCAGCTAACTTTTACATCTGTTATCTGAACCATCAGTTCAGCATTCCAAGCAAAATGCCATTTTAACTCCACGTTAAAAAGCTGGGCTCATGCTGCAATAACAGCAAAAATAAGCAGTTGAACTTGAACTACAGCCATTACCAAGCATCTGTCAACTCTCCATAAATTCAAAGTAATAAATCAAACAGCAGTCACTGCCAAAATTTTGGAGTCAGAAGTCTTATTTGGCTGGGGCAATATGGGATTTACTGAGAGGTTATGACAAAGGATCATCAGAGTAAATTTTTCTGGCAAACTTAACAAAAAATTTCTGGCAAACTTAACAAAAACTTTTGGCAGAGATCACTGCCATAGTTGCCAGTTACTGTCAGAAAATAATAACAAAACTTCATCAGCTACCGTAATAATCCAAAATAGACATATTATCTAATTTTCACATAACAGTCACTTAAGAAATAAGTTTGTATGTCTTGTTGATGAAAGCAAAACACCTCTCAAACAACTATAGTAGGAAAATATCAACACACCAATTACTCATGTACAAGGCTGTTGTTAGTCTAACATAAACAATGACTAGAACCCTACAACATGATCTCGCTTAATCATATTTATACTCTTATTTTGACTTTACACGAATAATAATAGTAGAGTTAAAATTAAATAATAGGATACGAAAAAACTTACCATAAAATAGAGTTAAAAGGTAGCCTCCCAAAGGTTGTTGAGATTATTTAGAGATGACATGTGACACTTAATAGTGATAGATAATAAAGTAGCAGGCATATAAAGTACATAACTGAATAAGATCCCTAAAAAATTGACAATTTTAAGACGGACAAAAGGGAAGTCGTATGATTTCTTTGAGATAAGGGAGTAACATGGTATTTTAATGTACATCTTAAGCAGGTGATTTATTCTTCTTTTTTTGGATGAAGAGAGGCGTTCCATTATTTTTTTTGGGTGAAGTTATTAAAATGCATTAGAAAGGCATCAAGGAAATACATAAGTAACAGCTAAACAGTAAGGTGTTCCATTAATAGGCATCCAAAAGATGCAAAAGTAGGTGATTTTTTTCTCATTTGTCTAAGGTTTTGTTGATACAGTTACCCGGTACCTATACTGGTGGGAGCTAAGAGTAGTGAAGGTGCGCAAGCTGATACAGACACCACTGCTATCAAAAAATATACACTTCAAGTATCATGAAATCAAAATAATAAACATGTTCTTTCTTTATTTCCACTAATGTATTTTAGATCTGTAATGTATCCATTTTTTTATTTTTTTATTTTTATGACAAGGGAAATCCGCAGCCACTACCCTTTGGGTGCGCACAGGATAAAACCCCCGCTCCTATGCAATAGCTCGCAAACCACATAGGAGAGGTAACCCGCACTAGGCAAGCCCGGTGAGACGAGCTCGACCCAGAAGCAAAACCCCTTGCTTTCACTGGCAAGGGGTTTCGAACTTAAGACCTCCAACATGGAAGTCCCAAGTCCAAACCAATGGGCCACCCCGAAAAGTGTTTTTATATTAAAATGAAATCAGCATCAGCATCATCATAAAAATAAGTTAATAATAATAATAATAGTAATAATAATAATAATGATAACAATAACAACAACAATAATAATAATAACAACAATGACAATTCTTGTCCAGAAAAAAATCAAAGAAAGACAGATAAAAATACAGGAACCAGAGTAAATCCGTCTAGCCAAATTACATACACAAGTTCTGGTGCCAAATGTATTTGACTTGAAAAGATACTCCAACTTAACATACATAATATAAAAAGTTAACAAAAAGAAAGCTTTCGAGTGTATTACCATCTTATCAAAAACCAAAAGAAAACATTTTTATAACAAGATCACAACGATATTGATGACACACCCACCTTTAAGATTAAAAATTTTCGTAAGGAAAAATAACAGCCCATGTGTATGCAATTCTTAGTAGAAAACTCTACACAAACAAGGTGATAATAACAGTATGAACAATGGACTTGCTCAACTGGTAAAGCATAAACATGCAGTATACCATTCTAGGAAATTACTAAAAGATCGACCCTGCACTGTAGTTTCAACTTGGCTACATGCTTTAACACCCATTTAAATTTCTTCTAATGTTTTTCGCAAAGGTCCTAAAACATTAAACAGGGGCCTACTGTTCACACTGTTGGATATACTGGTATGCATTCTTATTTTCTTAGTGACCTTATTCCCTCCCTCAGCTCACTTCTTTCACAATACAACAGCACTGTATTTACAGATGTGAGTTAAGATTAATGATCTGGCATAAATTTAGAATCTGCCCTGTCTAATAATATAAGCAGTTGCTTCCATAAAAGTTTTTGTTCTCTTTTGAGTTGCTTCCATTACCGTAACAACTTTTTAAGTTTGAATGATAAAGAGGAATACAAGAAATTTAGAATATAGTTACACAATCACAGATGAAACACAGGCAAGTTTGTTCCGAGATCAAAACATGACTTTTGCCTATCACCCTGAAGTACAACATAATTCACACATTTCGACACCCAAAATAGGGAGGAGAGAGAAGCTGAGGAAGGATGATTATTTACTAATAATGATGCTAATAAACAATATAAAAGATAAACCTTTCCCTAGGAAGAAAGATAATAATTCAACTATCTTCGTTAGACATGCCTTGTTCTTAAGGAGTCGATCTTTCAAAGCATTTCTTCATGATAAATCATAAATCAAATATCATTTTTGATGTCACACCAACTTGGTGTCAAAATCTATCTACTCAACAAATGTCGAACCAAAAAAAAAACATACAGGAACAGATCTTTAACAATTAATATTAGTCCGTGCCCCAAATACCTTGGGGACATTATAGCAGAAAATCTACATAGAGACTCGAAAACCTCCATATAGATAACTTCAAACATGAGAACTGCACTCACAAAGCAGATCTTATTCAAATATGATCCCCTATAATTCTACAAAAAAATAACATGGCATATGTATGATGTAAAGGAATTACATGTTTCCAAGGTTATCAGCATAATCACAAATAATAGGCATCAACCCCACCCTAACTAGAAACTTATCAGTCAATCTTTCCATAGAAACCCCCAATCTGACAATGTGACTCATGCAATTACCTAACCTTGTACCGACACTAGTTTTGTCAAGTCTATTTTCTCAATCTCTATATTTATTCGCAAGAAAGACTCCTCTCCTACAGAAAAGGACAAATCATGCGCAAAAAGCTTTCAACTAGCTAAAGCCTAGATGAATTTAGAATCATCCTGGAGATCAAACATAGCACTTATCCATATGAATAATACAGATTTTTGTGCAAAACAGATAAAAGCTCACCTATTAATGACGGATATGGTTAGTAAACCAGGGAGAGAACTAGCTGAGTGCAATATATCCAATAGAGTGCCAACATTATTTTTTGCATCCAATGCAAGTGAAGCTGGATCAAGAACAGGGTGATGACCAACTACCCATGAAATATTAAAAGTCCATCCATGTTTAGCTGCAGATATAAAGAAAAGATAAATCCAAAGCACACACAAAAACCACTCAGCAAACAGAAAAAATGGAAGGCAAATTGATGAATATAAAAATCTCATAGTGAAATTTTTCTGATAAGTTACTATATATACTAGTTAATCGTAAAAGATCTCCTGTACTCAGATCTTCCAGCCTTGAAATCCTGTAAATAATTACCTTGTGCTCCAGATTTTTCTGAATCACTTGATGTGAAAAGTAGAATATATGTTTCAAGGAACTTCAACACCAGCAATTTTGTACCAATAGGGACTGCCTGTAAAAGAATATCCAAGAAAAGCATGTCATTTGCATATGCCAAACAATTAGCAAAGAGACATCCCTAAAACATATCAGCAAGGCCTGAAAATGAATTTATTTATTCTTCTATTTCCTTTGCTATACCCTCCTGCGCCCAGATATTGACAGAGTAGAAGACAAGAAATAGAAGTCTGGATTAGGAAAGCATTTGGATACATATTTAACAAAGACATCTCATTATTACCAAAATGTAGGTACTTCCAAAACTGGCTACTAAATGAGATTTAAAATATTCCCTGTCCTTAAAGAGAGGGAGAGTGTGACACATGTGTGACTAGTCATTTTATATATATTAACAAGTCACTGTTTTGTGCCCAAGCTTCATAAAGATGAAACAAACCAGAGAGTTGAGCTAAGCAAGTAACAGGACATTATCTTGCTTACTCTTCCTTCTTTAAAGAGACGACTCCTCCTGTAGTAGCCTAGTAAGTAGTTACATACGGTAAAGAAGATTGTATCTACCGCACCATCCCAAACCAACATAAATAAATAGATGGAGATCAAGGCATCTAAAAAGGGAATTACCCTCTCACCAGAATAGACATATCCGACGGCCGGAAATTCTTGCATAATGTTGAATAACATTCACAAAATATTATTTTTACTTTTGTATGTTCACAATATATCATGATCCTCTTTTATAGAGTACAAAATATTATGATCTATTTATGTCCAATATGAAGTTTAGTGGAACCACTGACAAATAAAAACTGAAAATAGTTTACCAAAGGAGAAGAAAAGGGCAAGTTTCAGCAAAACAAATTCCACGTTGCTGTGAAGATGGGTTCAAAAAAATTAGTGATAGCCGAATTGATTACCATAATTAAGTTCACTAGCCAACAAGTACCCACTACACGAGCAGAACAAGATACCTCAAAAATAACGCCAAAGACAGCATCCTTGAATTTGACCATCCATGTCCAGAGCTCTTCAAGCCACCTTTCAACTAAACCGTGCCGGTGAAACTATAATTTATAAAAGAAGCATTTAGATCTTCGAACGTATTAGGGAAGAAGATAATTGTTGTGAAAGAAGGATAAATTAAACATGTTATAGATGGTATGTCAGAAAGTTCACAGGGACACGGAGGATAAAACTTAGCGAATCAACACTAGTGATTCAATGCATCTTGACACATACTGAACAATTAAGAGAAGGGTTTACTCAGATTGAACTTCTCATGCCAAATTTCCAGCTTTTGTATCAGTATAAGAAAAATCACTGGTCAGTCATCCACGCCATACAATATGTATAGTATATGTTAACCACCAACACCCATCTTGCCAAGACCTCTGCATAGCGCTCCAATGGGTTTATGCAGTCCCTGTCAGGCTCAACCCTACGCTATTGCTACCACATTATGCTCGCAAGTATTATTTTGAACTTCTTTGGGATATTAATTCCAAGTTCCGAACTACTCATCCTGATCCAAGAAAAAAAAAATCTGAACTACTCAAAGTGAACATGTCTGTATTCTCCTCTAACAACCACAAGTAACCCACATGAACGTCAGAAATCAGACCACTCATTTGTCCCTTGGAACTCCTCCCACAAAGAAATGACAGCAGAGAAACAGTCATCTCATCCGATGGGTATCTTCGCTGTCTTAGAGTGACATTACACAAAATACAGCTGGTAACCCCCCATAAACATCCAAAAAATTTATATCTTAGCCTTCTATTCAGAATAGGTAATAATACAAATATAGTTTGAACACATAGCCTAATACCAATAATGACAGAGATGCGATAGAAAATTTAAAGTACCAAATACGGAACCTTGCTCTAAATCAATTGGGGCTCCAGCAAAGCCAAAGCCATTAAGTTCACTGAACCACATAACTGTACAAACTCAAGTTCATTGGAGACTGAAAATTTTGACTTCTATAGAAAATCAGCACCAGAAAAACAGTCTCAATCATCTAACTACATTGTGGATAGTAAAAAATATAGTTCGAAGACATAGCCAAATCCAACAATGACAGAGGTACTATGAAAGAAATTTTTTGAAGTACCAACAAACAGAACCTTGCTCTACAATAAGATTTGATGGAACTTGTCATACAAGGTTATTGAAATAATAACCCGGTAGAAACATCCAAAATGAGAGATACCATCAATTGAGTTCACTGAACTTTTTTCCACATAACTGTACAAACTCAAGTTCATTGGAGACTGAAAAGTTGAACTTCTATAGAAAATCAATTATGCAATTATGGCCTCAAATTACTAAGAAGTCTAGACTGTAAACATAACATCATAAAAAAATGAAGTGACCTAGTGCGCAAGCCTCGCACCGAAGAGACCGAACTTTTTTTGGGATATGAGCTGAAAGTGACCAAAGATCCCCTCAAAAGAATCACAACCATGATTATAATGAACAAGCCTATGTTGGACACGGGCACAGTCAACAAGCTACAGAAAGAACAAAATCATGAACAAGCGTGTAACCTGAGATGATAATTCCTCCAATATGCCACAAAAGATTTTCATGCCAGATATAATTGATTGCTTTGCCACCATAGAATTCATATCTTTTAAGCATGCAAATAATACGGGCATTAATACCAACAAATGTTCCTTTGCTTTCATCCCAACCGCCTCAATTACCCTGACATACGTACAGAATAAAGTTAGAATGATGAACACAACATGGAAAAGAAACAATTACATGTAAAATCAGAATACCAAAAGCACGCAACCACGTCCTTTTACAACCATCTTCTGAAACAGCAGGTAATCCTTTTTTTTTATTTTACTTTGGTATACCGAACTCCCAAACTCTTGGTTAGAAGTAGATGGCTCAAACAGTAGATCAACCCTCTCATGTCGAGAGAGTAATCAAATTATAGCAGAACTTACCTTTTATATGTGGAAAAGAAGGTGTCAAGCTGTAATTTTCAATCCTCGTCTATCACAAAATGCAACACCTTCCAAACACATATTTAGTCCTAAATAAGCTTCTAATTATATTCTAATACAAATATAAAGAACCAATTCAGTTACAAACAAAGTCCATCACTTGATTTCCTTAGCTGAAAATGTGATACTAATATTTCGATAAAAAGGTTCAATTGAACTTACTCAATGAGGCATTTGCGTAAGAGACTTTCAGGCGAAGACTGAAGGTCAATTAAATAAGAGAGAAGCTCAGCAACTTGTGATGGCTCTGCCGATAACAATACATCTTTTAGTTGCTTCAACGAAGATAGCTTTACTGCCAAATCACCGTGGTTGTTAGCGGACGCGAGTAGCGGTAGAGCTTGCTCCCGAATTGGCCCAGCCATGTTAAGGTCTCTTGACAAAAACAATGTGTAGCTAGGGTTTACTTATACTTAGGGTTTTGAATAAACTGGAGTAAAAGCCGAAACTTCACCGTCCTCCGCCGCCGTGTTGGAATTCCGCCGGGCCGGACAGAAAATACGGATGGAATAGTGCGTTCGCCGGAAGGATAGCTAGCATAAATAGAGATTTGAAAATATTTTTCTGGAATGAACCATTATGTATATGCAGGGAGGGATATCAGTTGGGGATTTTGAATTGATTTGTTGAGGAAAATTGGGACTTGAATCGGTTTCTGGCTCAAGTTCATATAAATGGCCACTCGGCCCATAAAATATGATGGTTTGCAGCCGTATACACTTCGAAAACCATTGTTTAAGATATAATCAATTTGGCACAATATTTTAAAAGTAAGCACACCATGTGATCGAAACAAGAGGGATTGCTCGGATAATAGTACTAATTAGGATTGTCTAGTTGCTGGTTAGAGTTATGCAAGTATTGGTTATGTGTGATTTTATACCAGTTTTAGCTATATATGCATTAATTATTTTACTTTTTATAACACATAATAATACACAACACAAATTCTCTAATAACATATATTATTATACATGTTAGTTATGCGGATTTTAAAATTGTAAATCAAACACCGTATTAATTATATGCACGACCAACTTACTTCTTAACCAACTATCAAATACAGTATTACTTATGCAAGATTTAATACCAGAAAAACTCACCTTCAAATCAATTACCAAACGGTCCCTAAGTATATGTTGTCTTTAATTTTAATGTGTTGTAAATTCGATTCACTAAATAAGTGGGAAAAGATGAGAGCCCTAAGAAGAGATAAAAAATAGAGACATTTTAAAATTTTAGAACAACATACCTAACGTTCAATTATTAAATGCACAAACTTCATATAGATGACCACGTGACAAATATGAAATTTTGCGGGGTTTCTATTATCCACTAAATCATTTTCAATAAAAAAAAAAACATATTTCTGCTCATGTTGTGTTCTTTGTATTATCAGAGTGTGTAAGTATTTAAAAGAATAATATCACCACATGGCATTGCAAATTGAATTCTTATTTTTATTTTTTTAAAAAGATTCATATTCCCCAATTAATTCAAATACCGTCGATAGTCATTGAAACTTGTTGAAGTGCATATGACTAAGTTAGCACTATAATATTTCCGAGACTTGGACTCACCATAACACGCCAAGTATTATGTTAAGTCGCCATTATCATTTTTTAGTATTTTGACTTTTCTATGAGAAATCAATTTTCAAAAGGATAAGATATTGTGCGGTGCGAAGAGTAGATAACCTCTCCTTAGTTTCCTTTCCATTACACCATAATTATTCTTTTGATCATCTCAAGAATAATTTTAACGGATAGTTAAAAAGAAAGTAATATCTTTAAGTTTGTAGTACCAAAAAATTAGAAGGTAAATGTGGGTTAAAGTTCTATATATTTTACCATAATCATACCTTTCAGCAATTTGATGTGTCATATTGATATATTATTTACAATTTGAAGAAAAACTAAATAAAGATTTAGAGGAAACACATAAGAAATATGAAAAAAAATGATCTTGAAGATATTTGTTATTCAATACTCCGCTAATTTTTCTCTTCACATCTTCTATACATATACACAAAAAGATTAAAGTTTAGCAATATAAATTTAATACTAGAATTGAAAATGTCCAAACGAATTTTTTCACCTTACTTCATATTTACTCAACATCACAAATTTGAGGAATAAGAAAAGAAAAAAAATGAGGAAGAGTGCTCGGGAGGAAATGTTAACATGTGAGCTAGTTAGGATTTTTTATTTTTTTTTTATAAACTGTGTTGAAAAATATAAATAATTATGTTATTTTATCGGAGGGTGAGACATACACGTAGAAAGTTGATGTGAAAAAATGACAAAAAAAAAAAAAACTTATTTATTTGATGAGAAGTGATTTAGTGGGGTACTAAAAGCCACCACAACTTTATATTTCAAAGATTTCATTTTACATCAAACTAGTTATATCAGTGATAATTAATCTTTCTCTTGAATCAAGTATCAATTAATTACTAATGATCGAATATGACAAGTCACACAAATCAATTGTATATTAGAAACTTGAGATTCACTATATAAATCACAAATCAACAAACATTTATATGAAAGACATGTATATAATAAACCATTTTGTTTAATCTGTGTAATACCTAAAAACATTCCCTCCCACTTTTCCCCACTTATAGTCATTTGTTTTTAATTATTTCTTGCCCAAGTCCTTGAATTATAACAAATAATCACTCGTCTCTGTTCAACTTATCACTATTTTAATGAAAAAGTTTTAAATAAAAACCTTCATTTTTTCTTGTTTCATTACTTACTTAACTTTTATTATTTATTTTATATCTTTACAGTTAAATTTACAATATTTCATAAATATATTATAATTATCATAATTCACTTGTAATCATCTTTATAAATTCAATTGTAACTATAAAAACGTTATACATTTTTTCATACGTGTGGAGAATTATTGCAAACCTTTAAGAATTTGTTGAGTTTATGAGTAACTTTAGTAGTTCAAACATAAAAATTGTAAATTTTTTAAAATATACTCCTTTCGTTCAACTATACTTGTTCAATATACTTAAAATAAATGTCCAACAATACATGTTCACTTTATGAAATTCGTGGGTAATTTTACACTCAGTTCCTAATTTATCTTTATCATTAATTATAGTTATTTTTCTGTTACATTTTTTAAGACATTGTATTTATTATATTCAAATGGTGATATAGTAAAATTATATTCAAAGGGTGATACAGTAAAATTATCCTTCTATTTATAATTTTTTAAGTGATATGTCAAGTCAATAGTGGACAACTATAGATGAACAAAGAGAAGAGAGTATAATATAATTTCAAAATTTTGCCCAAAAAACAAACATGGCCAAACGGGCACTTATTACATATTACATTACACCTAAAATCAAGGTTCACATTGGGTGAGTCCGACTCCGAATCCGAATCCGAATCCAAGAGGAAGAACGGTTCTTCCACACTTCGTACAAATAACGCATTTCTGTATTCATCAAACAAAGGTTCTATCTGCCATTGTTATCAAAATTCTCCGGTAATTTCGAGATGGAGGGTTGGGATCCGAGTACCAAATCAACCCTCACACAGATCCCTTTGTTGACAATCAAGGCCGGTCCACGTGACGGCGCGGCATGGACACAGCGGCTGAAGGAAGAGTACAAGGCTCTAATCGCCTATACATCAATGAACAAATCCAAAGATAATGATTGGTTCCGTATATCTGCGGCTAATCCTGAAGGTACTCGTTGGAAGGGAAAATGTTGGTATGTGCATAACCTTCTTAAGTACGAGTTTGACCTCCAGTTTGATATCCCTGTTACTTACCCTGCTACCGCTCCTGAACTTGAGTTGCCTGAACTTGATGGCAAGACTGAAAAGGTTCGTTCTTTTTGCTGTTTCCTTCATCTCTATGATCATATGGTGTTGAATTTTTGCTGGTATGATTGGTTTAAGGTGTAGTAGTTTTTGTTGTTGTTGTTATACTTGAAGTTTAGCAAAACCCTAATTTATCTTGAAAGCAAATTATTTATAATGGGTCTGAATAGATAGATGCATTCCCTCTAGATTAGCCTCGAGCCAAGTGAAACGTAGCTTAAATTCAGGTGACAAAACTTCCCTAATCTGGCAATTCATTAGCTCCATCATAACAAGCACACAGATATTTATTGGAATTGTGGCTTACTGATTGATTATTACTCTTTTGTTTGATCATGTAGATGTACAGAGGAGGGAAAATATGCTTGACCGTGCATTTCAAGCCGCTATGGGCGAAGAATTGGTAATTATATTCTCTTTGATTTGAATTGAAGCTGGATTGCTATGATTTTTAGTCAATTTATATGATAGTATGTGTTGGTTTACCACATTTTTTTCAACATGTCGAGTTCTTTCACATGCACCCCACTCTTCAAACACGTGTTTTCTTTTTTTGGCTTTCTATATATTGTCTTAGATAAAGTAGGATAGTTACAGACTAACAATAGGTTGACAATCAGTTTTAAGATAGTCATAATATGATGGTTGGGATGTCTGAATAATGAGTAATGGATAAAGAAGATTCAGATGCCTATACTAAATCGTTTGGGTTCTGATTTGAGGAGTAATTGATTAATTCATTCTTTGACTTGAGTTTAGCTCTTCAGCGATCAGACTGCTAGTAGGATCAAGTTCTGGTTGAGTAAAGCAAATTTTTGGTCAACTGAGAACATAGTAGAGTTTGAATTAAATGAATATAATTTTTCTAAGATGTGCTTCTGTTTGCCTAGGTTGATAAAGGAGTACTCTTTGCTTCATATTTGTCGTATTTTATTTTCTGTATAATGGAACTGCAAGTGTCTTTCTACTTAAATCTAACTTTTTATATTCATCTAGCCCCAGATTTGGCATTGCACACGCACTCTGTTTGGGTCTTGCACCATGGCTTGCAGCAGAGATTCCTGTTCTTGTTGATTCTGGCATGATTAAACACAAAGATGATGTGGCCACATCCAGTGAATCTTGACAAGGAGATGATTTTTAGCATGATGAAACCTAATCACTAGTTAAAACTGTAAACTTTATGGAGTTACTTGAAAGTGTAACTTTCCCCTCAAATTTATCATAAATGAATCACTTTGAGGAGTCATTGTTTCATGTTATGTGTAAGCCAGGTGAACCTGGCACTTTGAGATGCAACTGTCATATCTACTGATTTATTTGAACCTGTGTTTTATGCCCTCAAATTTACTTGGACAAATGATGCTCTTCCTTTTAATTTATGAATCATATTGAGGAGGCGAAGTTTCATGTTATTAAAGCCTTGTGAAACCTGAACTTTGAGATACAGCGGTCGTATATGCTGATTTCTTTGAGCTTGTGCTTTGTGCCCTCAAATTTATTAAGACTATGATGCCCTTCCTGCTTTTTTTACGAATCATATTGAGGAGGCCAATTTCATGTTATTCAAGCCTTGTGAAGTTTTGAGATGCAACTGTCATATTTTCTGAGTTCTTTGGAATGTGTTTTATGCCCTCAAATTTGTGTGGACTTGTGGTGTTCATCCTGTTTTTTCATGTCGCTCCTCGTTATTGATATAATCCTTCTGATGATGTTTAGCATTCGTCTCAGTTTTTTCTCCCCAATCATCCAAAATTGGGCAAACTAATGAACTCCATGTTGTGAGCCCGAGCAATTACTTTTTTTCTTATTTTTTGGCTTTATGTTGTCCTTGGATCAGCATAAGGTGTTTGTGTAACCACTAATCATTTAACAAGATCAAATGGTGTTGAAGCTGCTTCAAATGTGAGGCAGTGGAACTCCTTGAAGACCTATAATTCTTGATACTAGTTATTGCCTAGTAACTATTGCTTGCCTCGTATGTTGTCCATGTGACTTAAGGAGTAACTGGATTGCATTGTTCACTAAGGGCAATCAAGCTAGTTGAAGTGTGTGTCTACCTGGGGACCAGTGTGTCATTGCAATTTATGGGTATTCACAGTGTTAATTTGCCCAAGGGTGAAGACACTTTTCCCTCTTGTTGGTTATGTTGTGTCGTTATATTCTCTGGTTGTATTCTTTTGTTTTCCTATGCAGATATCTTACAGAGAACTGGCTAATGTTGTTTGGGTACTATTTCATTCTTTCCCATCTTTGAATTTTTTTGCATCAGTGGTATCTCATTGAGACAAGCAGCTTGTCAATAGTTTGATGTGTTCCTACATGCCCAGATGTGTTCAATCTTTTAAGGGTCCTAGCATTAAACTCATTACACTTCTATATTTATGGGTTCAGATGAACCCGTTGCCCAATTGCTGCCTTCGCCTCTGCCTAAGTATTGATAGCTAGCGCAATATCTGTATAACTGCACTGGCTAATAGAAACTTAGTTGAATGAGCCATCTGGAGTTGCTTTTGAAGAATTTAAACTAATTGTTGCACAATTGAGTGTTTCTGTCAAATCTGAGTTATGGTGAAGGTCGGAGAGTATAACGTGAATTTGTTGGGAGTGAGAATAGGCCGTCTCTTCTCTTTATTATGTACTTGAGATGCAGTATCCATTCCAGAAAAAAATAGATTGAGATTATCAAATCTTGTCCTCTAAGCATAGGATTTAATCCAGAGAACTAAAACTAGAAAGTTGCTCCACAAATCTTCTTCCTGTCAGAAAAATTAGTACAGTATGAGAACAGCTGCAGATATTTATTTTTTTCAAAAAAATAGAAATGATAAGAATTTCAGCAGCTTCCTTGCTTTGAAAATTTTCAAGTTGGTGAAGAACATGTTGCACAGCAGCCTCAGCTAATTTGCCCGTAATGCTTTTACCAACCTCTCTCTTGTGACTAAGTTCAAGCTCGTCTACAGTCTGATATCACATGATGGACTTTTTCAGTGAATTGCTTCTCAGTTCGCGCAGGTAAGAGCCATTGTGATGTAGTAATAATTACAATCTTTATGTGTGTGATGGTCTACCTTTCTGAGGAATCATAAACTTTCCAGGTCGGAGTAATGTTAATAGAATATTAGTATTGCAGATACACAGATGCTCTCTTAGAATGATAATCTGCTGAGTTTTGGGAGACAAGCTTTTAGGCTCACTGTGAAAGAGATGACTTTGAGTCTTCTTTCCTAACAAAGAAAGACTCAAAACAGTTTATAATTCGCCTCATCGATTTTCTTCTTTCTTTGTTAGATTGAACAAGGGAAACTGAAGTGCTATTCCAAGATTGTTTTGACATGAAACCGAGAAGTAATAGTTGGGTATGAAGCTTTCATTATTGACTGAAAATATTACAGCACAAGTGAATGAAAGTTACAAATACAACCTCCGCCTCAACCTCAGCAGAAAACAAACACGATCCCAAATGAAACAAAAACAAGAATAAATAACAAAGACTAAAGGATGTGAAACCTCCTTCCTGACCAATTACACATAAAATGTAACACACAAAATAATATTACACATGTTTTCTGGCTAATCTTATTTTTCTCTTTTATATTTTAGGTCATATTTTCCCAAACCATCACTCAGGCAAATCCTTCTTCAATTAGAAGTTTGGACCAGCTGCCAGGATCTCCTCAGTCAGGTTGCTATCACTTCCAATCTTGTAGTTTGTGAACACCTCAAAATTCTTCCTAAAGAGGCCTCCCAGCTTCAACAGGGTATCCTTGTGTGCCTTCTTGTCGGGCCACTGTAACAACAGATGAGTTACATTAATGGAACAGTATTTGCAGATTGTAGCAGTTAGACAATGTTGAAGTGTACGCTAACTTACAGTGTTCACGGGATCCAGAATCTCGGAAGGTACTCCCTCAAGTGCAGTTGGAATCTCCAGACCAAATACCTCGGTCTTCTTGTATTCTGCTTTCAAAAGGGCGCCGGAGTGGATGGCATCGATGATCTTCCTTGTGTATGCTAACTTAATTCGGCTGCCTGATCCATAACTGTTCATAACAGAGAGACTCGTTATATATATAGTTTGACATCATCTGGGTACATGTTCTGCGTGAGACGTGAGTACTCTTACCTTCCACCTGACCAGCCAGTGTTCACAAGCCATCCTGTAGCTCCATGTTTCTGCATCTTCTCAGCCAGCATGGCTGCATATTTGGTTGGATGAAGCATGATAAATGCTGCACCGAAACATGCTGAAAATGTTGCTGTAGGCTCCTTAATACCATCTTCGGTTCCTGCCACCTGTGAAATGTCGAAGCAATAGTCTTTACATCACATCTTGAAAGTTCAAATGTAATCTGTGAGGCATCAGATTTCATGAGGACATACCAAAGCTGTGTAGCCACTGATGAAGTGGTACATTGTCTGTGCCAAGTTCAATTTGCTGACTGGTGGAAGCACGCCGAATGCATCACATGCAAGGAGAATGACATTCTTTGGATGAGGACCAACACATGGTATTTTAGCATTTGGGATGTATTCAATTGGGTATGCTGCCCGGGTGTTCTCTGCAATCAAACCATTACATTATAGCCATGAAGCAACACCGACTGATTCAAGACTTTGAGATGAAAACTCTCAGTTCGATTCAACACAAGTTACCTGTTACAGATTTGTCTGTATAATCCACTTCTCGGGCATGTTCTTCAAAAACTACGTTTTCCAGCACTGCATAGAGCGAAGAAATATTAATTTGGGTTCACCCTGTAACTTGGCAGGAAATAACATCAAGATGATAAAGTCGGAATCAGAAAGTACCAGTGCCAAACTTGATGGCATTCCAGATATCAGGCTCCTTCTCCCTTGCAAGGTCTATGCATTTGGCATAGCAACCTCCTTCAATGTTTGAGACACCATGATCACTCCAGCAGTGTTCATCGTCTCCGATCAGGTATCGGTTGTGATCAGTAGACAGTGTTGTCTTCCCAGTTCCTAAGATGAAGAACAAGTCCAGAGAGAGAAACATGAGCATCGAATAGAAACAATTTCACATTTTGCTGTGAGATATAAAGATAAGAGGGCACGTATTGTTGCTTCTCCGATAAAGGGAGGACCAATCCCTTTATACTTTACCTGATAATCCAAAGAAGAGGGCTACATCTCCTTCTTTTCCCATATTGCAGCCAGAGTGTAGAGAGAGAATTTGCCGCTTAGGCATTAGATAGTGCATTACCCCGAAAAGACCTTTCTTCATTTCCCCAGCATACTGTGTGCCAAGGATGACCATTTCCCTCCTAGCAAGATTGATGTCTATGCTAGTGGAGGAAGTCATATAGTGGGTGTAACGGTTACATGGGAATTGACCAGCATTGTAAATTGTGAAGTCCGGAGTACCAAAATCCTCCAGCTCTTCTGGAGTGGGTCGGATACACCTGTCACCGACCCGGTTATTGAATTGCACTTACTAACATGTTTTACATGATCTTTTTATATTCCTTTAATTCACTAAGGCTCTTAAATGGCTGTAAAATCTAAAGATAGGTAATGTGCATATGTAAAAGTAGAAAGATACTTATCTGCAGACCTGTAAAACATAAGAAAGTAAAAACAGAGAATTTTAAAAAGTATCATGATCAGCTTCTTACATGTTGTGCATGAACAAGGAGTGATAGGCTCTGGCAGATACAATTCTAACTTTGATACGATTGTTTGGATCCCAGTTGAGGAACTGATCATTCACAAACACCTGAAATGTAGACCCCCCGCAAAAGTAGTAAATAGTCAGGAACAGAAGGTAGTTTTCATCACTATAAAATTGATTATCAGTCTTCTTATTGATGTGTCCAACGAGCTTCTTTCCTGTAAAAATCATTTATTTAGTGGAAATTTTCCAATTACAATTAATTGCAGGTCTCACCATCTGTGATCTGTATTATCCTGTGACATTAACATTTGAGAAGAGATCAACAAAATAACTATGATCTCAATCTTTTGATAGGACTGGTCGCTGCTAGAAGCATCCTGAGTTTACTTACATAGGGTGGTCTGGGGAAAGGGCACACCCCTAAGGGGTGTAATTTAAGCAGTCTATCCTGACGCAAGTACTAGTGGCTGATTCTATTATTTGAATTTGTGACTTACATATTACATGGAGACTGATTTACCGCAATCTCAATCTTTCGATACTTTTAACAAAAATATCTGGATATGATTGTATGTAGTGGATATGCATAGGGAGATATTTTCCTCCATATTGGGACCAAAACTCAATGCAAGTTTGTTGTAGAACATGTGTACAAATCATTAAAGGCTAGACAGATATGTTACTGTAACATATCCATTCCTAGGGGAAGATGAGGAAGATTCTGTTTCACCATAAACAGGAGTGTCTTGTAGCCATACTTAGCCCATGAATCATGACAGAAATGGATCACAATTTCACTAATGGGACTAAGAATAATAATTACATGAAGACAATGTAACATACAGGTTGTGACAGCTACTGTAGCCATTTCATACACCACGACAAAACAAAAATATTTTTTTTCAAGTAGTAGCTCTATACAAGTACATTATTTTATTTACATGGGAAATCCTTTAGATTATCAAAGAATGACAAGGTGACTATAGACTATTCTATTTTTCTCTCCCCTCAAATTCTGGAATTTAATTATTTATTGACTGATATTATTTTAATGAGGTACTAATTACATGTGCTTTTAATTAAGAAAATAAACATGGTGGTGTAGATGATGACGCGGCAGCACTAAGCAAGGGGGAAGCATATGCATAGTTTCTATAACCGTTGACATTAATAACTTTAGGATATCTTTAGCGCATTTTAAAAAAATGTAAAAAATGATAACGGAAGCAGACTTTAGTTTAAAATTACCTTCTCCAAAGAGCATAGGTAATCAACAGCTCTTTCTCTGTTGATTAAGAAAGTCTGTTCGTCCATTTCGATATTGGGTGAACCCCTGTTAATAGCAATATCATAACAATCATGACGTTAGAAAGTGACACTACAAACTAAAAATAACAGATGTGGATTTAACATTTTTGGTTAAGACAATTTTGGAGTAGGTGCAATTATATATAGTTCGATTTGAAAACACTAATTGCCATCCTAGGAAGGAAAACAGGGGAGATAACTTACTTTCCCCACCAAAGGTCGTCCTCAGTGGTTTCGTCTCTAACAACACGTTTGTCTCTTGGGGAACGGCCAGTTTTGGCTCCGGAAAGTGTGGCCAAAGCACCACTTGACGTGATGAATGACCCCTTCTCATACTTGATTGCTTGCTCATACAACTCTACAAAAAGGAGCAACACGTAAATGAAAAGTATATTACTATATACATCAAACAAGCAATAGCACCTTTTTTGAGGGACAATTTTGAGTTTTCACCTTTTAAGGAACTCAAAAGTAACAGAGAGAAATTACCAAGTAATTCTGTGACTCCAAGAAAACTACTGTTTTTTATTATTCAGTTACTGTTGTATGATATAAAACATCCAAAACTTATACATTGAATAAATAAAAATTACTAACAATCCTAATAATGTTCAATCAAATAATTTTATGACGTATCGAAAGTTTGAAAGTAGCACAAGAGTTTTAATTAAATCAAAATTGAGGGTGGGTAAGCACAATCAGTACAGTCAAAGATGTGAACTAGTCAAGAAAGATGAGTCATAGTGACCGTAAAAACCTTTTTGAAAGTGAAACTTTATTATTTAAACGTGACAACTTTCGACACGAATATTTAACATAAGATAAGATAGTAAAATTATTTACCAGCAGGAGAGAGATTATAAAGGATGTGGGTGAACTTGAGGCCACTGTCACTAATGTTAAGGGCAGGGGTGGGGTGGTGATGAACAGGATGTTGCACCTTTGGCGTCTCCGCTTGCCTTGCTGGGTCTCCTTTCACCACTTTTGGCCCCGTCTCTCGTGTCAATGACGCCAATGATGCACTATTTTTACACAACAAATGGAAAAAATAAATTAATGAAGGTCATGTCACAAGCCATTGATATTTGATACTGCTATTATTTGCTTTTTAAAATAAATTAGTTTTAAATTTTTGGTCAAACATACTATTAATGCTATTCTATTCTTTTTCAGTGTACCTTTTATCTTCCCGAAATAGTGAGTCCGTGACGGTAAAAAAGTGACAATGACAAATCAAGACATTAGGACTACCATCTTAGTAAAATTAAGCAAATTGTATTTTTAATTTTCGATTCAATTTCTGAAAAATAATAACTCAACTCGTTTTCAACATGTTCAATTTTAGTCCAATCTACACATTTAACACGACAAAAATAATCATATCAGTAAAATTTCAGCAAAAAAACGACGCCGCTGGATAGTAAGGATGGATTTACCTAATGGATTGCAGCTGCTGTTTCTGTCGTTCCTCTTCAGAAACGGCAACGCCGAATACATGAGGGGACTTGTTCGGAGTAGTCGGCGCCGATTTCTTCTTCTGAAGAGAATGCAATTCGTCCAGCGTCTGAGCTTTCACCGGCGTTGCACTGTCGTCATGGCAAACCACGTTTTCATCCTCTGTCTTCTGTGTCTGGATCTTCGGCAGTCCAGTCCTCCTCTTGTTATCAAAACTGAATTCTCCGTTCGACGCCATCTTTTCTCTGCAAATTCAAAAAAATCACGTTCATGAACAATAAATACGATGCAAAATTAGATGCAAATCTCAAATCGAGTTCAGAACTAGTATGATCTTATCCCACGCAATACATTTATTGTATGTGTATGTAAATCGAAGTCGAAAGCGCGAAATAAATCGCTTTCGACTGTAATAAAAACAGGGCATTGATGAGAAAATTACCAGAATCAGAGAGGAATAGTTGAAAAGGCTGAAATTGAAGAATAAAATTTTAAGCGAAAGGGTTGAACCATGGAAGGATGTGTTCATTGGGGCAATTGAGGTGTGTAATTTATAGTATCGCTTACACAACCTTCAACGTTGGTAACAGCTAACCATGGTTAGTGGATAAACCCAAGAAGTTGTCAAGATAAGATTTTTGAAAAATTAATAATCAAATTAATAATTTTATATAGCTGGAAAAAGACAACATGTATAAGTAATGCAATTAATTGTTTTCCAAATATAAATACTATAAAGTACAT
The DNA here is from genome assembly GCA_036250505.1 of Solanum acaule. NCBI lineage: Eukaryota > Viridiplantae > Streptophyta > Magnoliopsida > Solanales > Solanaceae > Solanum > Solanum acaule. Next base: position 20,054 of record JAJOOR010004536.1, read on the forward strand.
GAATGAAGGATGATTTACTTGCTAATCCTAAAAATTCAAAAGGAGGAACCAACACTTAAAACATAGATATTATTGAAAATTGATTATTGGTAATATCTATTTTTTTATATTTATTAAATAAATATAAAATATTATTTTAAAACTATTTATATATAATCTAGTAAACACGATAATAGTAGGGGTGGAAGTAGTGTGTCTTGAAAAGTGGGGATAAGATAATTTATATGGAACGCTATTTATGAAATTTATTTTCTCTATGAACTTAATTTTTTATAAAAATATTTTAATTTTTTTTAACCAATAAAACATGGAAAATTTAGAAAATTAAAATTCAAATACAATTTTCTCGCATAAATATCTAGTTGTTTCTTACGTGGACAACTATAATATAGGTTATTTCTTTGGAAAAAAAGTCTCAAATTTGCTTAATATTGATAGAGTCAAAGTATTCGTTGGTGTTAAAAACTAACACGATTGTAAAATAGAATCAGACCAAAATTAGCTCGTTCAATAAGAACCCTTAAAAATATGATTGATCACCTAATTCGTTTAAGTTTGAACATGCTATTAATTTGCTTGACTAAACCTATTTTACGGGCCAATACAAGTCATCTAAAGTTGAAGTTTGAACTAATACTTAAATCAATTGATTTGTTACTCCTTCTTTTCATATTTATATATCGTCCTTACTAAAAATAGACAATCCTTATTATTTGTCATTCCACAAAACTAATGCATAAATGACACTATTCTTCCTATTTTACCCTTGTGAGTTATTAGCCTTAAAAATATATAGTTGACTAACATAGAAAAACTAAGTAAATAATTTTTGTCTATTGGTCAAATTAATTGATCAAAATAAATTGATTCATGGTCATTGATTGAAAACTTGATTTTAAAAAGCCTTAAATAAAGGTAGAATAGTAAACTTATATAGTTTCTTAATGCACATGAAATATATCCCAATCTTAAATAAATCCTGTAGCGCGCAATTTGAATTTGAATTTAATCGGAGCTTAGCCCCTATTTTGACACCCCTAAAATATGAAATTAAAAGTGCAAACAAAATATATATAATTAAAAAAATGGGGATAAGAATAGGAAAGTTGAGTTAGGGAAAAGTATTTAGAAGTTGGCAAATAATACGTAAGAAAGTTTTCGGTGCAAAAACGAAGAAATGGGTCGTATTTGCCGGTGGGTGGGTGGGTAGGATACACGTCAGATGAGTAATCACAAAGCCAAAAATTGACAATCGCTATTTGTTCTATTCTTTATTCTTTCTATCTTGCTCTATGTATATTAGCTAGCATCCTCATCTGCAAAAATTTACTGTAATTTATATGATGAATTTATCAACTTGGCCTTATAGCACGAATATTAAATTACAGCCTATTAGCTCCACCTTATTGTTGGTCCACAATCCCTCACCCTATTCGAGTCAGAAATTTAGCGATGAATATATAAAATTAATATACACTCATAATTTAATGCAAGTGTGCATCGAATCACTCTTCGCCTAAAATGGCTCGGCTCATTCCCAATCCTTTTCCTCCCCTGTCGCTTTGTCCTCTCTTATTTGAACCTCAAAGTCAAAGGTAAGGTGGTTTTAGCAGGTTCAAAATTTGAATTGGCTTAATATCGCGAAGTGATTGTCCTTTTTGAATTTAGCTTAGAAAAAGGAAAGATTACACACTACATCTTAAATTGATAAGATATAAAACTTCTAGAAAATAAATGATGTTTTTGAAATTTATGATGTAAAATTAAAATAGATGTGTTTTATGTGAAAAAATATTTTTTGAATATTAGGATCTTCAACATGATATTAACAAATGTTGATTAAGAAGTTACTCCCTAAATATGAAAAAAATGATAATTACTACTTTTTTTTTTTAATCATCTTAGGAAACTCCTCTTTTTCGTTTCCCTTTACCCCACATCTCGAATAAATTAACAAACAAAAAGTGAAAAGAACGCGTAAAGTACTGTTAAACATAGGAGACAAAGTTGTGAAAATCGTTAGTTTAAGGAATCAAATCCGATCGACGTGTAGTAGATGAGGTTGTTTCTTGCTTAATTAGATATTTTAAATTTAAGCTTTGAATATGACAAAATTCTTGATAAGAGGCAAATGAATCTTATGCGCGTGAATCTGAATTAATCAAACTCCAATATAATATCAAACATCTCGGAACAAAAGAAAAAAGGAATCAAATCTGGGAACTTGTACATTTTCAAGTCATCTAATTAAGACACTTTTTCAAAAAGAAAATTTTTCTTTAAGTTGCTACCTACACCAACTATATGGTAAAGTTGTATCTGGGGTAAATGTTAGCTGTTTAACACACCAATCTTAAACGAAAGTGATCGAGAAATTTCTTGTCTTCTGTTGGTAACAGTGTTCATCAATTAACTAGCATATAAATAATTACATATACAACCAATTGAAAATGTTCAAATTTGCTCTCCTTCTACCTAAAAATATATTTATCAACTATTAAATATAAATTTATGCCTGCGCTTTTGCACAATCTTAAAATATCTTATCAGAATTAATAAATATAATATCGAAATATTTTCTTTAAAAAAATTGCCTTCAAATCCGACTAAATTACGTCTAAATTTTCTTAATTCATTTTACTATTAACATCTTCGTATATATGTATATATATATCTTATCATTACTTAATGATTGTGAACTTTTAAAGCTATTGAGATTCTTGTATAATTTATTTAAGTGATACTATATTTATACTTGCTCTTTATTGAGAAATATCTTAAACGAAAAGAATCTCAACAAACTTTTTTCTTTTTATAGGCAAGCAAAATGAAATTTTTCATTCTCTGACTAAGACAATATTTTAAACAACATATATTTGAGTTAATTCACATATCATTTCATATATTTTATTTATTTTAAAACAAGTACTTTTATTAGGTAAGATTAGATTTTTGAGTCATTTTTAATATGTTAAAGAAAATTTTGATCTAATAATAAGTGGAAAAAAAAGGTAAATTTGATCCAATAAGTGGAAGAAGGCATTTAAACTAGTTCTGATACATTGACGACATTTTTTTAAACCTTTTTCATAAATAAAATAAATAAAGAAGAAACTAACACATGAATTTAACGAGTTAGCTGGGCCTAAACTATTAAAAGGTTATAAGACAAACTTTACACCACAACCAAGAACTTCACTTTTCAAAAGAAAACTAAACAATTGTCAAAGTACAATAAAAACAATAAAAATTTATTGACATATATAATTAGAATTAGAAAATATTTTAAATTTTTTTTAAAATGTCAAAAATATTTCTGATCTAATAAGTGGAAATAGAGAGTTCCCACTATAAAAAATTTCTTACATTATTTTATGAATTTTCAACTATAACTACCTATATATAAATTTCAAGTAGTTTCGAACTATAAGATAAAAATTCTCTATTTATCTTACAAAAACAATATATTATTCTTTTCCAAGTCAATAAGAATTATGATTTTTCTAAATACATAAGCAAAAATCAAGACATTTTAACAATTAATTTAATAAAAATTATTTTGAACTCATTAGTTCAATTTGTTGTGTGCCCTTAAGAATATAATTCCCTCCTTGAGTCATTGTTGTCTAAGATATACACATTCATATATATTCTTCAGAATAGAACAAAAAATTGTTCTATTAATATGATACTTCAATTTATAAAATTCAACAACCTCAACTGATGGAGTAAATCACACGACTCTATAATCTTTTTGTTTTTAAAACACATGCAAAAAACAGGAGAAAAAAAATCAGATGAAAAGATACAATTAAAAAAATACTAAATAGTTATGATATACACCCTTGAAACTGGATTAAAATTATAAATTAATGGGAATGAAGTATCATCATTTAATACAATGTGAGTATATTTTTTCAATTATTATTTTTAATTACGTTAGATAAACTGTCTAAATTGAAGATGGTCCTAGTGCTGAAACTCTACGTCCATTGTCTACTTAGAAAAAAAAAAAACTTAGGTCTTTGCAAGTTTTGATCAAGCATTCATTTGGATGGTCCAAAAAGGAAAAAAAGTATCGTAATTTGAGGATCGTTTGATTGGTAGTATGAGATATATAAGAATATTTTATTGGTTGTGATATCTCATAAGATTAAATCGATATCACACCTTTTATATGATATAATTAATCTTATCACTGTAGTATAAATGTCAGAGGAAAATAATCTTGTGACTAGCTAATTAATATCCATATAAATATATAATAAAATAATCTCATATTTTATCTTGGAATTATTATCCTTATTCTACCAACTAAACGACCATGAATCCATGATTAAGGATAGGGTAGAAAAGCCCAATATTACAAAAAATATTTATTTATTTTAACATTTATATCAAACTATATTTGTTAATTTTGTTAAGGTATAATAACAGTAAATACATATTAATTAACAATAGCAAAGTAATAAAAATTGTATAAAATAAAACAAATCAATTTGATATAAGTATTATATATGTGAAAAATTATATTTTATGGATTCAACGGGATACAACAATTTATAGTTCGTATAAAATTAATTTATACATAGAATAAATTCTTAATAAATAATGAAAGTCAACTTTCTTGAATAAAAATAACTCTGCCACTAGTATATACACGTACGTGTGTGGGCGCGCAATAATAACTTGTTTGAAAATTCTATCCAACCCTTTGCTAAAAAAAAAAACACGAGTAAATTTAAATCCTAAAAAAATCATGTACTATATTATTTTTGGGATATTTACATCACGTATAATATATATTCCCCTTCTCTTTTTAGTTGTTATAATCTTCTTTTTTTAGAGTCAAACGATATAAATTTAGACTAACATTTTAAGATGTATTTTTTCATCATATTAATATGAAAAAAGTTGCAATTTATAGAACTTTCCGTGTAGTTTTGTATCAAATTGACTCTCTAAAAATTACAATTTTGAAAATTAGTTAAATTGACTTTCGAAAAGTGCAACATGATAATTAAAGAGGGACGGAAGGAGTAATATTATATATGTGAATATTTATTATATATAATATCTTGATCTTGTATTAAAATGTATTGTAATATATAAAAAATATTTATATATAAATATAAATTAAATCATATATTTATACACAAACTATGAATTATACAGCACAATTTTAAAAAATAAAAATATTAAGCGTAATTTTTCAAAATCAATATTTAACACCAAACGAAAAAAGAAAGAATTAAATCGCAAAGCACAAAGCGTCAACCCGTGACGAGGGATGGAGGAATTGAGTTAGTCCCAAAATAAATGAACATATTTTTTTTATTTAACAAGTTTTTATTGCCATAATCAACGTTTTAATTATATTGGATTTATATAAAGTCCATAAAACTTTTTAAGGATAATTTTGTAATATTATAAAATTTTCGTATGTTCCATAAGTTAACTACATTATATAAATGAAACAAAGAAAATATATATATTATAGTTTAATTTTTTTAATGAATATCATTGTTTTTACACTTATTAACTACATTATATAAATGAAACAAAGAAAATATATATTATAGTTTAATTTTTTTAATGAATATTATTATTTTTTTACACTTATTTTAAAACGGAAGAAATAGAGTGCAAAGTACACGTGGAAATTTGATGACCTTTTCTCCTATAAGAAGAGTTGAAGATTGTGCCTTCCCATTGTTTTGTTTATACTTTTCTCAGAAAGGGGCACACCTTCCAATTTCATTGGATATATATGTATGTTTATATTATTCTATCTCCTATTTTTTGACCCCACAAAACCCTTTTTTTTTGGTTAGAAATTGTTTTTTTCCTCACCTAATTTTGGGTGTTCCTTTTCAACAGTAAATTAATTGGTGATTAAGGTGCAAGTTGCATTAAGTTGTACCGTTAAAGGATATGATGCGGTCATGAAATTATCTTTTCTTTAATTAGAGATTTTGGTTCAAGTTTTAAATATAAAAAGATCAATAATAAAGAGTGTTTTTCTTAAAATGTGATTATATACAGTATAAATTTAAATTAATCGAACTTTAATGTAAATATTACACACCAGATTGAAAAAAAAAGTTGCAGCTAGTTGTTGTTCTAGGTATTCGGGTGAAGTTAATGAATTGGGATGCAACATTCATTTGAAATGTTTGCACACTTCAACTTGTTAAAAACTTTAACTTGAAAAAAAAAGTGTTGATTAAATAATTATATTACATCAAAGTTAAATACTGGTACGTGATTTCTTATGAGTTATGATAAACTAGGAAATTAAACTACTTAAAGCTTTAAACCGATCATATTATTATTTACATCTAAATTCATTAAAAACAAATTTGCTATTCAAACCAACTACTCCCTCCGTCCCATTTTATGTGGCACTATTTTATTTTTGGTTAGTCCCAAAAAGAATATCACATTGTCTTATATGATAAGTATTTAAAGGTATAATTCCTCTTTTAACCCTTTTGGTCCCACTTAATCTTAAAGATAATACTCCAATACATTTATGAGGAGAGAAAAAAGTGAGTCTACTTTTTAAAGGGCAATTTGGTAAACATTTCAAAGTCTTCATTTATATCTTAAATTCCGTGCCCGGTCAAATATTGCCACATAAAATGTGACGGAGGAAATATATATATTGACTAATATATAAGATTTAAATTATTTTTTATGTATATATAAAGTAGATTATTAAATATCTTAGATAATTTTGATTCTATCGTTGTTAATTGACGGATCACGGACATTAAATATGTTGAAACAATTTGGCATACCACATCAGTTACTAGACTTTTTTTTGAGCCAAATTTTCAATGAGAACTAGAGGTGGATGTAAATTTGGATGCCGTATTTATATTAATTTCGTATTTTTGATGTGTAATATAAATTTATGTATTAAAAAAGTATAAATGAATCTATTACTTTAAATATATAGTAAATTCAATAAATCTTAAAATTGGATACATAAAACATAAATTTTATGGATGACCCTCTCAATGCCTTTTGAGTTGAGCATATCGCATATATAGGGCTTGCCTTGCCTAGTGCGATTTACATTCATTGTGTGGTTTGCAGGCTATAACACAGTGGATGGTTTACTCTATGCGCACAAAGTGCTCACCCGAAGGGTAGAAATTGTAGCGTCTGCAGGCTATTCTAGGGTTAGAAAAAAAACTTAAATTTTATATCCGTCTTTGATACTCGTTATTATCTTTTAGAGTTCTTGCATATGCGATCAACTCTACTAAAAAGGCATAGACAAGAAGCATCGATCCCTGACTTTTTTTATGAAATACCATTTGTTAGACCAACTTAATCATCCATACAGATTGTGATCTCATGTTAGAAAACCCCTTTATACGAAAATTTGGATAAATTAAAATAACACATATATATATGACTTGAAATTAAATTCCCCTACGTGGATAATCTTGATATAATTATCAATTAAAACACGGTTAGATGGCCGTTGGCTAATGCAAAGGGGGAGTTCTAACAAGTCTCCTCCTCTGCTATGGACGTTGACAGATGTGTACAACTCATATCATAAAAGAGCGTTAAAAAAAATTGTGATATTTTTCGATGTGAATTTAAATAAGTCAGACTCCAAATAGATATCGAATATAAGAGTGATGACAGCTGTTATATTTAGAAATTCAAGGAATTTTTTTTCCCACGACGTCATATGACTAGTTGGTTCATTTTTTTGTTATAATTTTTTTCCCCTTTGGTCAGAGATGTACATTTTTCTGAAAATAATGTCATTTTCTGCACTGCTAAATGTTGATAATAGCAGCAGAGGATATCTACTCATTTCTTCGCAGAGAATTATCGTTAAATATTTTTGCTTAAACTAGACAAATACTAGGAACAAAGCAGAGTTACAAACTTAAAGAAGGTTGATCAATAATGTTATTATTGATGCATCTGATTTCAAATTGAGATGGATGAGATTTATTCGTCTTTAATTAGAAATCTCGAGTTAAAAGTCCTACCAAGAAAAAACAATTTTTTGTACCACATGCATCATACATGAGAAGAACTACTCTCTCCGTTTACTTTTTACTTGTCACAGTTTGATTTGTCACACCATTAAAAAATAATTAATGATATCGATTTTTTACCAAACTTTTCCTTATTAAATGATATCTTGAAAAATAATTTAGAAAATAAGTATTTTATACTGAGGGTGAAACATGAAAAAAAATAAAAAATTCTTGATTATCACGCGTGAAAAGTAAAAAGTGATAAATTTTTCTGATCAATCTAGCAGTACATAAAATTGATATATATGCTGTGGAGTGTTTTAATTAATATTCCCTATGTTCCTAATTATTTGTCTATTTTTTTTTTATAGTTGTCCCTAATTACTTGTCCATGACAAATAAAAAAAATATTTTTTTTTTTACCTATTATACCCTCAATTAAATGACTAGTTACTTTGAAAAATGTAGAACTTTTCATCCACTTCATAATTAATAGGGGTAAAATGATAAACTCACTATGTCATTAATTATTTTCTTAATATGTGTGCCAAGTCAAAAGTGAACAAGTAATTAGGGAGGGAGTAATAATTTGGAGAGTTTTAATGCATCCCCAATCTTCTTTATTTAAAGTGGCGATAAAGAAAAAGATAGGAGAAATATGGAGCAGAGTTATGGCCAGGAATGGAGATTGTTTCCTCCAATAATTAAGAGAGTGAGTGACTTCGAAATAGACATCACAGGTCATCAATCACCATGGTAAATAGTCTTTCATCTTTAATCATAAATCTCGAGTTTGAATCCCCTTTAGTACATAGTCACCTTTGTTAAGAGCGCTTTACCTTAAGACTTAAAGAAATTTCTCGACATAAATTTAACTTTAATCGAGATTTAATGTGGATACCAAATGCCGGAGGAAGACATCACAGGCCCAATTAAATGCTAATGTGGGGACTACTATACTAGGAGTAGTTTCCCAAAGGGTTTGGAGATCATCTTTATCATTGCCTTCATGCATGGTCCCCTCTTTTTAATTTTATTTTTTTAATAAATTAGTAAATGCTTTTTTTGTCTACAGGTTGTGTTGAGGAAAATATTTTGATTTTCGATCGGTTGAAATATTTGAAAATATTTTTCTTCATAAGTTTCTTGAAATGTGGAGAATGACTTTATTAGTTCGATCTTGAAAGTAGGAAAACCAGTTTTGCTATTGATCTTTCATATTGATTGTGCCCTTTACACTTTTCATTCAACATCATTTCTCATATTATTCATCTTGATTTTATACAAATTCTTTTAGAATAATATTTATATTCACGTAAAAAACAAAAAAATAATAATAAGATATTCATTTAATTTTCTTAGAAAATAATTTCCATGAAAAACATTTTTGTCCTATCAAACAGACCCTAACCCTATATATAATTATATTTGGTCCCCTACTATTCTTTTCTCTATTATTTTCAACATGACCTCTTTTTAGTATATTTTCTTTTAAAACTTGATTTGAAATGCTTTACTTGAGTCGATGACTTATCATAAACAAACTCGCTACTTTCACAAAATAAGGGTAAAACTATCAGATAAATTATTATTCTTAAATCTTATTTGTGGAATTACATTGAATATATTATTGTTATTGTATGATTATATTTGGTTGCAAATAAGAAAATAGCCGTATCATGACGTTATTTTTTTCTTTATTTAATTATTGATCAAAAACTTTGCTTCAAAATCATTTAAATTTACAAATAAATATTTCCTCAATGTCAACTGCGATGCTCAAGTTGGTAATACTATTAGAATAGGTACCCAAACTAGTTCAAATATACAAGTTGATTAAAACATAACGATTATAATAAAATTGCATGAGATATTTTTTTTTCTTGAGAGTTGGTCAAAGCCAATATATACTTGTTGAATTCTAGTAACTAGAGCTAAAAAGAGATCAGGTAATTTGAGAAAAAATCAGGTAATTAACGTCATATAAATATTATATGCAGTAAGAATATTTCGTGATGTAACCTTAACAATTTTTGAACGGTTATAATTACATCATGAGTTTCTCAAATTTTGTGATCAGTTGTACAATGAAAT
>JAJOOR010004537.1:0-26804 GCA_036250505.1 Solanum acaule
CCACTCAATTTGACCCCCTGAATAAGAATATGAAGTCGAATTTCCGAAATCATGCACGGATTTTGAGATATATGGAAATTACAATTTTAGGTGTTTCCGAAGCACATTTTCGGGCATTTTTGGGGTCGTTTCAGCTTGACTTAGCATTCTGATTGCTTCCCAAAATTCATCATTGGTGACCTCTCCCTGGGGTTGCACTTCTGGTGCATTAGGTACCCCTTGCTCCTTAAAGTTCCTTCTAACAGGACTACCTCGGACAACTCTTCGTGGAGGCATGATCTAAAAGACATGTGCAAGCACGAGTTAGAATGAAACTTTATAGAGATGAACTTTATCACATGAAATAAGTATGAAAGAAGTGAAGGAAATTCCTAAATGTTGCAGCCTCCTAATTATAGATGTGGCGCGCTTCACACCGATAACTAGGACTCTACAGACACGACTTCATAGACTCCCTAGGACTCTTGAACTCTGTGCTCTGATACTAAGTTTATCACTCCCCGAGCCTACACCCTAGGTTGGACTGGCACTCAAGAACCATTATTGGCCCCAAGCGAACCCTTAGCCTGGCTTAACTTATAGTGGAAGACTTATAACATTAATACAAAGATTCAAATGCACTTTAAAACAACTGTCTCAAATAAACGTAGAACGTTTAAGGATAAACATTCAAATTAGCCAAAGTGGCAAGTCAAGTCTTATAGCAAAACATCTAAAATATAAGACTAAATGACTCATATCTAACTGTCTATGAAGCCTCTAAATACCAAGAGGGATGTCGGGACAAGACCCCCTACCATCCTAACAACTGACTAACAAAGCAATAAAAGGGAATCCTCTGAAAGCAAGGAGGCTCACCAACTAACTCTGAATGCTTAACTGGATCAATGAGGCGCTGGATGTTGATCCTGGTTACCTGTATCTACATCATTAAAAGATGCAAGCAAAATGACATCAGTGCATTGAATGTACAAGTATGCGAGGGGAAAACTAAACATGACATAACCTTGAAAGGAAATCTGAAAAGAACACTTACCTTAGCTTTATTCAACTCATGAATACTCAACTCAAATGCGAAGTAAAACAACAATAAAAGTGCAGTTTATACAAAGAATTTAAAACAATAGATGACAACTCAATGTATTTAAGAAATACAATAACAACTCAGTTTACATATAAAGTAATATAATATTGTGAGAGTTTCTATAACCGACAACCATCATTATGAGCTAAAGTGATGACACAACGTCTCGCCCACGCTGCCAGAACTGTCCTATACCTTGCCGTGATATAGAACGCCTCAACTAAGTGGATCCACTAGTCTATGCTAAAAAGCACTAAGGAATCATCTAAAAAGTATAACCCTTTCTTACCCACGATGACTACATGGTTTATGGAGACTTGAGTTATTATGAACTCGTCCCCATATCGGTGCTCAATACTACTCCCAAAATATACTCAGCTCATATGTTTTAATAAGAAAAATTCTTTCTATGGTATGAGATAATTACTCAAAATGGAAATCAGTGTTTCCTTTTTTGTTTAAATGTGAAAACATTACAACTCTTGGGAATACTTAGTTCCCGTATAATCTTTTGAAGAAATGAAACTTTACTCTTACTCATTGCTCAACTAAGATTTCAAGCCTTAAAACAAAGTTAAAACATTTGTAAAAGACTTTTGGAAAACTCTATGAACTTCTCTTGACTTGACTCTTAACTTTCCTTGAATTTAATTATGGATTCAAGGCTCATGATCTCATGTTTATGGATGATTTCATAATGTTTAGACGTACCTAAGAGTGTAGAAATTAACTAGAAAACTTAGGTACGTTGCTAGGGAACTAAAACGGAAAGAAGTGGGAAAAGGTGGAAAACATAGCGTCCCTAGCGCTCTGAGTGGCGCGGGGTGCCAGAGGGTGAATTTTAGGAGCTGGGTTGGGGCGCTCTGGCTGGCGTGCCGTCCTAGAGCCCAAACTTCAGAGTCCCCTTTGGGGAGCTCTGAGAGGCGCGGCGCCCCAGCCCCCTCCCCAGATTTTTGACAAATTTTGTTGCTCGTTATTCAACTCTAAACCCTCTAGATTCGATTGGTTCTTTTGCCAAACACTTAGATTCGACTATATCACCAATATATGAAGGAATATACTCAAAATCACACCTAATTTCATGAATCAAAATCAAGAAACTTCTCAACAACTCCAACAACAAGAACCCACAAGAACTTAAACAAATTTTATCAAGAACTCATAATCTTTTTCTTCAAGAACACAATTACGCTGAATTGAATCATGATTGGTGCGTGGGTGAACTAATCTAACGCTATGTGATCTCACATACCTCGTAGGGATCACCCCCTGACGAAATCTTCAAGCTTAGCTTCAAGAATGTGACGAATCCTTGCTTCTTCTCCTTTTTTTTCTCTTCTTTTCTCTTCTCTCAAAACCCTATCTCAAATTTCAAAAGCCTAAACTGAATCCAATCAGTTTAGACCCCAACTTAATTACCAAAAACAAAATTAATTAATTGGGTATGGAAAAGACCATAATACCCTTCTAAAGTCCAGTTTTGACTTTCCTTATTTGGACAGCCCAACTTCAAATAAACATATCTCCTTCATACGAACTCGGAATTGAGCAAACTTGGCGGCGTTGGAAAGATAATTCAAAGAAATTTCCTACGGTATCTGGTAGCACACCTAAATCATCCTGATCTAGGAGTTATGGTCGTTTGAAGTTGACCCAAAACTCAAACTTAACCAATTTTCTAGATTTTTCATTCTTTCCAAAAATGACTATTTCTAATTCTAGCTCTTTATAGTTCTTTCAAATAGAGAGGTGTTACAAAAAAGGCCAAGGATTACATCAAGAACATGGGATTCAAAGACCAGGTGATACTCATTGGGGATCACATTTCAAAACTTTAGATAACTTTATTGTTATTTTCTCATCTATTGTTCATGTTCTTGAAGTGATTGAACTTGAAGGTTCCACATCAAGTGATAGAAATCAAGCAGAGTATCTTTTGACAAAGATTAAAACATTTAAGTTTATTTTTGTGCTTCACTTGATGTTGAAAGTGTTAGCAATGTCAAATGAGTTGAGCAAGATTTTACAAAAAAAAAGATCAAGATATTGTTAATTCTGTGGTATTTCTTAATATTACAAAGAAAAGATTGCAAGATATGAGGGAAAATGGATGGGAATCTTTGTTGGATGATGTTTCCTCATTTTGTGATGTGCATGATATCTTGATTCTCAAGTTGGATGAGTCTTATTTTCCCAGAAAGTCAAAATGTAAGTATTCGGATGTTAGTTATGCGCACCACTTGCGTGTTGAAGTCTTTTTTGTTGTCATTGATGTGGAACTTCAAGAGCTTAATGACCGCTTTGATGTAGTGAGTAGTGATTTGCTTCTTGGGATGAGTAGCTTGAATCCGGTCAATTCTTTCTCTAATTTTGACAAAGGTAAAATCACGACTTTAGCAAAGTGTTATCCTAGTGAGTTTGATGATGGAAAAATTTGAGATTTGAGCTACCAACTCGATACTTTCATTATTCATATACGAAATGGTAATCCCAAGTTCTCCAACTTGCAAGGAATTCGTGATTTGGCGAAGGCATTGGTTGAAGCAAATCTTGCGGAGACTTATTCACTTGTTTATTTACTTGTAAAGTTGACTTTGATTTTACCTGTTGCTACGACAACTGTGGAGAGAGCATTTTCGTCAATGAAGCACATAAAAAATGAAGTGCAGAATAGCATTGGTAATCAATATTTAAATGATTGTCTAGTGTGTTACATAGAGCGTGATGCATTTACAAATGTTAGTAATGATGTCATTATTGATCATTTTCAGAATATGAAAACTCGTCGAGGACAATTGTAAATGGAATGATGAATATTTATAATATTAGTAATATTATTGAAAGTTTTAAATTTGTTAACTTCATGCTTTTAGGATTTATAATATCTTATTATTTATATTTTATTGATTTATCATATATATTGAAAAGACAAATAATTTAATCAAATATAAAGTTAATTTAATCGATAAGTCTATTTGGCAACCACGGACTCTAAATCCTGGATCCGCCACTGATCTCAAATTAATAATATTTTATTTTTTTAAAAAAAATTCATCACTTTGTGATACAATTTGATGTTATTATTAATTTTCACTATAAAAAATGCACAAAATTTAAATGATAAGATACACATTTTAATTTAAAAATATAATACACCACATAATAATTTAAATACAAGATAACAATACAATACAATACAATACATAACATAATAATTTTAAAAATCATAATAATAATTTAGTAATTCGGTTGTTCGTTTCTAGATTTAACAATATTCAAAAAAGGAAGTATGTAGTGTATGATTTAGACAAGTTGTGGTTGTGATTGTGATTGTGATAGTCGATTTCCTTTTTCAATTATTCGTAGTTGTTCTTTAGAAATTTAGAATAAAATATAATTTAATATTTAAATAAAGAATTTCAAAAAATTAAATTTTATATAACATGAAAATTATATAGGATGATTATTAAAGAAATAAAAGATTTATATTATGAAATAAGAAAATAAAAACGAAATAGAAATAATAATATAATATTGAGGAGAGAGAAGAAAATTCTTTTTTTAGAGAGTAAAGTTGAGAATTGGGTTGGAGTTGGTAGTTTGAAAAAATAGAGAACTTTTTATTTGGAGAGTAAAATATAGTGTAGGATTGGAGATGCTAACAATATTCTATGTCTTCTTAAAAAATGCAACATTGAATGAGAACCTCGGGCTCCACATTGTCGCCCGCATTCCTTCTCACGTAAGCTCTTAGAGGGGTCCTATCCTGAAAAACATCAGACAAGATTTAGGAGAAGGATATATGTAGAGATAGACTATATGACACAACTTTAGAGTAATGAAAGAAGTGAAGTTTCCTAAACGTTTTGTAGTCTCCTATTCATAAATATGGCGTGCTTCACACTTACAAATAAAACTCTACTCAACGCATCTTGTCAGACATCCTAAGACCTTTTTCTAAAACCTAGCTCTGATACCAAGTTTGTCACGATTCAAAGTATACCCTACACGTGACATGGTATATAGTACTCCGAGAGACCCTACACAAGCCACTTGACATGCATACAACACAATATAATAGAAAATACGAGAATTTAAGCAATAGGTCTCATATCATAAAAGAGTTTGACATAAAAGCGAAAGTCTAATCATAGTCTTGACAAACCAATCTAACACATCAAAAGAATGGTTGAGACGTAACTCATACACCACATACAACGTCTAAAAACTAAAGACATAAGAAAATCATAGTAGGATAACACAATCCTCAGAATATGAGGACTCACCAAATTTTCAATAGACAACCAATTAACTAGCCACGAGAGGGAGGAGAAGAAACACCAAACCCTACATTATGAGACAATGTAGGCACAAGTATGCATTAGTACATGAAATATACTAAGTATGAGAGATATGTAGGCACAATTATGCATTAGTACATGAAATATACTAAGTATGAGAGATATGTTGGCACACGTATGCATTAGTACATGAAATATACTAAGTATGATAGATATGCATAAGAACATGAAACATGATCATAATGGGACATAAAGAAAAACATGATATGCATGACCAAGCTAAAACATAGTAAACCAACCTTTAAGAAGAATCATAAATCATGAACATGGTCAATGTATCTTAAATTTATAATGAAAACTTCATAAAACCTTTGAAAGTAAGTTAGTTCATTCTTGTGGTATATTTACCATTAACTGACATATACCATATGAGCTATAACATGGAATCCAACGTCTTGCTCCCACGCCGAAAATAGATGTCCTACTTGTCAAGGTAGGGCCATAAACTTTTAGCTTACGTAGATCCACTAGGTATGTCTTTCTAAGACAATCCTACGGGTTACGTAGTTAGGGACAATGAGATTGCTACTAGATACCTAACATCTACTAACAGGAGAGTATCCATCTCAATATCCTTTTGGTGCTTAGTAAAAGTCCCAAAGGAATAGTCATATTCATATACATATCATCCATACATGGAAAAACACAATTAAGTTACTAATCCAATCTTAAGCCATCATAGAGTAGCTTTTTAAATCATGATTCATACTAAAAACCTTTCACCGATCATTATTTCTTATTATGTAAGAAAATCTTTCACAATTTATGCATATGTGAGAAAACCTTTCAAGATTTCATTGATGCTTATCTTAAAAGCAACCTTAGTTCATAAAATATTCTTTTTCATAAAGCATGCATAATCATCATTCATATCCTTAAAAATTCATAGCTTCATAAATTCATAGTCAAAATCATCAATAATGTATAGGTCTATATGAAATCAATTGGAAAACATATAGTTAAATCAAATCATTCATAAAAAAATCAAGATCAAACAATTAAATCATAACAAATATGGCATATGGAGAATTGAGATCAAACCCTAATCGAATTAATGAAATTGAACTGGAAACTTGGAGATCTTTTGAGACCCAATGGATGGATTGAATCAATTGGTGAATTCCCACATACCTTGATGATCAAAGTTTAGCAAGCAAGAGAAAAGATGAGACTTGAAGCTTGGAACCCTAGATTTCTTCCTTGAGTTTGAGAGAGAATTGGAGAGGATGAACTTTGATGGAATTTGAGAATTTGAGAGAATGAGAGGGTTCAGGTAGATTTAAGAATAGAAAGGTAGTTACAAGATTTAAAATTAGGGTCAAAACGACATAGTATAGGTATTAATTGTATAGGAAAAGACTCAAATACCCTTCAAAAATAACAGTCGGACGAACCAATTGGTAAACCGTAGGTACAACTTCAGAAACCTAAAAATTCTATAATTTCTCACGAGACCTTTCTACGGTCTGTCATCCAATCTACGATCTGTAGACCTCTTTCGTAGAACACATGTTTAAGTTTGAAATTTACTAAGTCTGGATCAATTCTACGAAACCTTCCTACGACCTGTTGAACCAACTACGATCCGTAAAATCCTTCTGTAGGTCTGAGGTCTTAATTCAAATCTCTGGATCCTTTCAACGAGAGTCATGTATAGCTCGTCCTGTCAAGTCGTAGGTCAGATTTCAGAAACTTGAAATTTCCAAAACTCAACTCAGCTTCTACGATTGTCTTCCTACGGTCCGTAGATTGGATTTGTATTTCATTACTTCAGGGGATTTTTTTGTACTTTTCATTTTCAACTTGACTTTCCAATTTCCTAGGTGTTACAAAATCATTTTCAAAGATTTTATTGAGCGGAGCAAAAATTAAAAAGCACTTTTAATAGATATGACAATGGAGCGGTATGGAGCGGGTTGAGCTTGACCCGCAATACTTACCCGCCCTGCATAATAATTTTTTTCATTTTCAATCTGCCCCATGCCGCCCCGCATAGATCCGCTCCGCATGAATCCGCCCAACATAATATTTTTAATAATTTCTTTTTTAAAAAAATTATGTTTGATACTTAAAATAAAATTCTTAAAAACAAATTTATTTTCTCATTAAAGTTATATAATTTAATAGATAATGACTTAAAAATTTATTTTATAGAGGTCAATTGGGAAGCAGGTAAGAAACCATATTAGTTTTGATTGAATCATTTCATTAACTATCTTGAATATTTTAGTAATTAAAGAAACTATTGTAATGAATAATGCCGTGTCACTCTTATAACATGTAAAAGTTAAAATTAAGTTTGAACCCGCATAGACCCACAACCCTCTCCTCCCCACACTAATTTTAAAAAAACCCATCAACCCACCCCACATCCCTCCCCGCCCCCCACAAACTTAAACTCACCTCGCCCCGCATTCGCCCTGTCCCGCATCCGCCCCGTCCCATTGCCATCCCTACCCCTTAACGATAATCTATTTGTTCAATTTTCTCTGTTAATTATCATTTAATTCCTAATTTTGATCAACTCGATTCCTTTTTTTATCGAGTATGATATCATATATTTTCCAGGTTGAACAAAAAGATTTGATGAGAAAAATAAATTTTAATAACTAGTACATTTTTCTCAATTTAATAAAAATATCTATTTTGATGTTTATTACTATTTTATGTATTTTTTTATATATAGAATTTATAATATATTTTCTCCGTTTCCTTTTAATTGACGAAAATGCAAAAATAATAATTAACATGTGATTAAATAATATATTTTTTATTAAATTTTTTAATCTTTTAATTCTAAAAATAATTAATGGTTATTAGTGTTGTACTCTTTGTTTATCTTTGTTCTTCTGCAGCTCTGGTTCGTCTTCTTTTCTCCATCTTCTTCCCCATGAACTAGAAGAAGAAGATTTACCTGCAACAGAGCACATGAACAAGAAGAATAATCAAGAAAAAACTTCAAAAGGATTAGTATAAATTACTATATAGCAGCAGAATTGAAGGTATTTTGTTTCGGATCTTTACTTTGAGTTATCAAAATTACAGTTTTTTCTCCATAGTATTGGTCGATCTTGTTTGACCGGATCCGACACAGATCACACACCCTTACCCGTGTCAGTGCACGGCTTGGCAGCTTCCTTAGCTGGTGCAGTTTCAGCAGGAGATCTCATGGCGGCATCCGACAAGCAGAACACGTTGGATTACATCAATCAGATGTTTCCCACAGGTATTTTACTTGTTAATTTACATTTCTTCTCTCTATCAACAAGTTTGCAGAACAAGGGTTTTAACCCAATGCTGCTCATGATCTCAATCTGTTTCCCCTTTTCCTTTTATGATGTAGTTAATTTCTGAATTTTGACTTATCCCTATTAAATATTTTGTCCCTTTTTGAATAATCAGTTGACACATGGTTGTTGTGCAGAAGCATCTCTATCTGGTGTTGAGCCCCTTATGCAGAAGATACATAGTGAAATTCGTCGTGTTGATGCTGAAATATTGACGGCTGTCCGGCAACAGGTGAATTATTTTGCATCTTCTTTCTCAGTTACTACCCTTTGCCTAGCTGTCTTCAAGTACAGATATTTACATATGATGATGTCATGTTTTGTGACTGCTGATTATAACCCTTAGACTGTAAGTGCTGATGCTTCAAGGAGAAAACTCAGTTATAAACAGATACTATAATTCCATTGTTCTTGTACTTTTTACTCAATTATTCTAAAAATATAGAAGAACTACTCTCTAATAAAAATTTCTTTATCATATTGGAGTAAGTGATGTGAATCAGTCTATGCCTTAATTCCAGTCGGTGTCGGTAACTTCTATATCTTTTCCACTCTAGTCAAAGTTCAAACCATATTGGGATAAATGATAATGGAGAAAAGGTGATAAGTTATACTGAACGTCCATCATATGTTCTTTCTCCAAACAAAAAATACATTATGTAGTCCCATTTCTGTTTCTGATCATGCCTGGAATTACCAAATGGTAAATTGATGTTCATTGATTAATATTTCAATAATGGCCAAAGCTAGATAAGAGTTTGCCACAACTGTCAGATAGATTATATAAACTATAATAATTGCCCACTGTTGCTAACAAGGTTTAGTCCAAGTAACGAGTCGAAGAGTCTAAGACAGGGAAGACCTTTAAGATCATGTATTCAGTTCTGCAAATTCACCTTTCAGTTTTTTCACAAGTATAAAAAGATTATAAGAAAGATGGCCCCTGATATTTTGGGAGAACCTGTTGTTTTGAGTCTACATTTTGTGTACCACTTGCTTCAATAAAATTATTACTTTACCAAAAGGAATTTTCTTGGACAATCTGTATCTCGATGCAAGTTTGCCTGTACATAATGTACCTCTAAGATTGCATTAGAAGTACTATAGTTTGAGTTTATTTTGTTAGGAATTCTTCAACAACAATGCCTCAATCCAAAACAAGTTAGGGTCGGTTATTTGAATCCTCCTTTTTAACTTATCTCATGCCATAGTCATACCAAATAAAAGAAATTAAAAATGGTAAATATGTATAAATAATATTCCCCATCTCAAATTTATGTGACACTCTTTCCTTGTTAGTCAATCCTGAAAAGAATGCCAATTTTCTATAACTTGTAACAACTTTACTTTAAAATGCCCATTTTTATCTTTAATAGGATAATTTATAGCTACACAAATATCCATGGTTTATTTTAGACCAACAAGTTTCAAAAATCTTCCTTTGTTTCTTAAACTTCGTGCCCGTCAAACACCATCACATAAGTTGGGATGGAGGGAATAGTAAAAAAATAATATTAGGAGTTCTTCATCAAAAAGAAATAAAAATTAAAAAATCTCTATGTTTTAGCCATATTAATACTCCTAAAAAGCATCAAACCTAGTTAGAAGTACTAACATGGCTAAAAAATATTCCTAACTAGCTTATACCAAATACATTAAGGCCGAAGGGTTTGTTCAATTGACAAAAGTTGACGGACTTGTGTCTTAGGTCACAAGTTCAAGCTTTGTGTGAAGCGAACTAAGTTCAATATATAATTAGAGAGGTAGAAGGGAAGATCCATTGTCCCTGAGTTTCGAAGACTGCGGCTGGCCCAAAGTGTTGGCTCGATGAATTTTTCGATCTTGAAAAAATTGATATCATTTATATAGATCTTTTTCTTCTATTGTGCCCTATTTTTAGCTGTCTACATGGAAGAAATTATAGGTCTTTCGAGACAACTTCCAACCATGTATATTTAAATGTTCCTCCATCTCCTTCAAGTGTTAGCACTTTCACTCATACTGGTTTCACATCTAAGTATCGGTGTATCTGGAGGTTGACGCAATATATGATTAAACCATTTCAAATAATCTTCTGTCAGTTGATTCTCAATGCGTGTTACTTCAACTTCTGACAGATGTGGTCATTTGAATTTTATCTAATCTTATATGACTACACATCCATCTTAGCATCCACATCTCGGGGACACTTATCTAATGGGTATGTTGCACTTTAGTGGCCTAACATTCACTCCCATATAACATTGTCGGTCTTATAACTTATAGAATATACCTTTCACTTTGGTACGTATCGTTCTATCACATGACACCCCATTAACACTTTTTCATTTCAACCATTCAATTTTAATTATATGAGAAACATCTTCACCTATCATTTGATTCTTCTAGAACAACGTGCCTAAATATTTGAATTGTTTGCAATTGCTAGGGATTTACCGTATTGAAGAATTTGTTAGGAATTCTTCAATCAAATTTAATAGACTTATGCACCATATGTCATTATGCTTTTCCTTTCTTTTTACTCCTTTATCTTTTATTTGGTGAATTTTGAAGGTAAGAAATACATCAATTTTGACTTTTCCTCTTAAGAGAAAAAGAAGAAGAGAGAGGAGATATGAGAAACCTAGAATGTTTAATTCATCAAGATTACCTTATTTAAGTAATTGCTGTTATTGTTTCTCCTGAACAATGAAACTTCATGATGTTTGTTTTTATTTTTATAATCATGGTAAGAACTATGTTTTTGAACTTTCGCCTTTTCATATTTCAGAGTAACTCTGGAACCAAAGCCAGAGAAGATCTTGCTGCAGCTACTAGTGCTGTGCAGGTATGTTCTTTAAGCTTGCTCTCTTTTCTATTGTATGGCAGAAGCTTTAGCTGTGTGAAGATAAAGTCTATTAGTTCTAGATACAGAAAAATCGTTCGATACCGCTTATCTATGTGAGATATTTGGTGGTTTCTTATTCATTATTTGACTTTTTTAATCCAGGAACTCATGAATAAGATTCGAGAAATTAAGACCAAAGCAGAGCAAAGTGAAACAATGGTTCAGGAAATATGCCGTGATATTAAGAAATTGGATTTTGCAAAGAAGCACATAACAACAACAATTACTGCCCTTCATCGCCTAACCATGCTAGGTTAGTCTCATTTTTCACTGTCAAAGTTCCTTGGATTTTTTCTGTTTTGAGCTTGAAAGAAGATTTTAGGACGATTTGCTTCCTTCTCCATGCTTAAAAAGTAAATTGTTGATGAAACCAGTAGATCTTTTATAATTTCATTTTCATATACTATATGCACTTTGCTGTCCTTGGAAAGTGGTATTTGAACATTCTTATATATAGAATAGGAATCCTCCATCTGCTCAAGCTTTTATGTTAGATGCTAGGCTCTACGTGGAAATAAAGAAAATTTCAAATTTGAGCTTGTGGTTGACACATTCTAAGCAAGGTGATGCTGTGGAATAATGTATTGGTGCCCAAGAGTATTTAGACTCAAATCTTGTCCATATTTTTGCAGGAATTAGGAGAGACCTATTGGGTGTTATCCAAGTGTTTTTCCACCTTTAGTCTCTATATCTTTTCAAGTGCTTATTTGCGAGATGGCTATATCACAACTTATTCACGTAGAGAGAATGTAAAAATGCCTCATTTGTGTTGTCTTGCACCAAAAAATCACCTTATAAAGATATAAATGGAACTCTAAGAAAAGAAAAGAGAGGAGAGGAAATAATTGATAGTTTTTTTGTTTTGTTTTTGGGGTTATTATGAAAAGAAAACGAAAGGAATGTGAGTAATTCCTAAGGTTCTCGGACTCGGGTGCGAGTGTTCGATACTGGTGCAAATCTAGAGGTCGGATCCTTTATGATCTAAATTTTAAGATTTAGGGATACAAATACATTATACATCTATGGGTACGAGTGCGGGGATTCAACTAAAAGTAATTTAAATATCTAAACATAGAGTTATAAAACCTAAATTATGAGATATTATGTGTAAAACTTGAGGAGAAAATATTGATCAAGAGGAGAATCCTAGAAGGAGATATAAGGAAAGGGAGTGATAATAGAAATATATATAGAAGGGTATCAGAGTTTGTGGTAACTTCATTTACCAACTGTCTCTCTACATATTCCATTTGCGATGTGCATCTCTCTCTCAATTGAGTCCATCAAGCTGTCGTGAGATTCTTTATCTCAGTTTAGCATGCGAAGCGACTAACTCTACTCCAAGCCTACTCCTTAGCCCAGTAGCCTACTCTCTATCTATTTGCTCCATGCTACTCCTTAGCTTGTTTGTGCTACCCTATCTCTGTACTTCAATCCCTTGTTCACCCCGTGGAGCCATTCCTACTTCCTCAACCAAAGTATGGGGAATTGAACCCATGGTGTACAGAGATAGAGATAGTGTCAGAACCCTATGGATGGGGAGTATGGAGGACAATCAGAGCTTTATGGATCTCTATGGAAGAAAATGTGTTTCTCAAAGTTGGAAATGGCAACAAGATCAAGTTTTGGAGAGATGGATGGATTGATCAAATTCCTCTAAGTGAGTCAATCCCAGATCTTTTCTCAATCTGCAACAATCCTGAAGCCAGAGTATGTGAATGCTGGACAACTCAAGGGAAGGAAAGAAATGAGAGATGTTTTGAAGATAGATCTAAATCCATTCACAAAGTAAAATGGAATTGTTTGGTAACTTTACTTTTTTGGTGTAAACAGCTCTGTATAGAAGGTGTAGATCAAATTATAGAATTAATAGGGAGCTTGTAATTTTGGTTAGGGCTGTAAATTTTTGAAGGTGGCCAGCATGTCCTTAGTGCTGAAGAAATCAACTTTACCAATGTTAAAAAAAGAGAGTATAAAATTAAAATAAAAAAGAACCAAGAAAAAGAGACAAAAAAGAAGAAAAAAAAAGGAGAAAAGTCTCTAATCCATGTTATCACTAGAATCAGGTTACACATTTAGGAGTGTTAGAGATATATCACCTGTTTTTCATCAGCTGTGTATGGGTATCGATTGGGTTTGTACTCTGATCCGGCGTGATTCCACCTGTTGCCTTAATGTTTTGGATTGGATGCTCAGATTCTTTTGCAAATAGAAATGCTAGAAATGCTTTTGTTCATGACCCGTACCCTCTCCTGTATCCAGAAGATCTATTATCTCCTTCAAAGTCAAGTCTCCCTCTGATATCTAATTTCAGACTTCTTGGTTAATTAAGTTTTTCCTTTAATACATCTAGATTCTATTCTATTGGTCTATCCAATATTTGAAAGAATCTAGAAGTAAAACTATAGAATTCAGAAATAGATTCTTGAGTCTATCTTATGTTCTTGATCTTTGTCAAATAAAATTCCACTAGTTAAATCACGGTATTGCTTGCTTGTATTTGTTTCTTGTCTAGTGCTTTTTATGTTGACTTCACATTCATTTATTTAGATTTTTTGTTGTTCTAGTGTTAGTTTAATATACCTTACATTGTAGTAGCTTATAGATTATAGTGGTGAATGATGGTAAAGTAAGGTCATGTTCTCGGGTCGGGTTGGGGCGAAGGTCAAGGGTGGCGAGGGAGCCGCTAGGCTTAGAGTTGGGTCTTGGAACATTGGGACTTTGATGGGGAAGTCTATAGAGTCAGTGATGATTTTGAAGAAGGGAAGATCAATATAACTTGTGTCTAGGAGACCAAAGGGGTGGGAACCTAAGGTTAGAGATATATACGGGTTTAAATTGTGGTATTTAGGAGACTCGTGAAATAGGAATGGAGTAGGCATTTTTGTAGATTGAGAACTCAGGGAGCTAGTGGTAGAGGTTAGGAGGGTGAATGGCAGGATGATGATGATTAAGCTAGTCATTTGAGACCTTGAACATTATTAGTGCTATGCAACTCAAGCGGGCTGGATGAGGAAGTTAATTAGCGATTTTGGGAGAATTTGGACCATGTAGTGATTGGTATCCCTCTCTCCGAGAAGCTATTCATTGGAGGAGATTTCAATGGTCACATTGGGACAACTTCAAACCTTCTTTGTATTGTTTTACTTGAGCCAGGAGTCTTTTGAAACAACCTTTCTGCCTTCACAATGTAAGGATAGGGTTTGCGTACTCTTAACTCTCCCTAGATCACACTTGTGTGATTACGCTGGGTACGTTGTTGCTATTTTTCTACTTTCAGATCTATCTGATCTCGAAAGTAGGGTTAACTTTCTACTTTCTGCCTTCACAGGGTAGGGATAGGGTTTGCGTACACTTAACTCTCCCCCGATCACACTTGTGTGATTACGCTGGGTATGTTATTGTTGTTCCCAATATTAGATACTTCACTTTTTTTTTTGGATGAATCGACATCAGATACTTTACTAGCTATGAGAGGACATAGAAGTTCAAATGTATGTGTTATTGAAGGACACGAGTGTTGTACCCAACATGGATACTAACACAGATATCCTCTCAAAAGTGATCATGGATGATGAGAAAAGGAAAAACATACTTTTATTAATAATTGAAGTTATGTGATGTGAGATATCAACAAAAGAGTATCTATGCATACTTAGTTCAGCGTTTCTCCTTACAAAAGATACATTATCTGAACACGTTTCTCCTTATAAAAGAAAAACATCATGTGATTCTTTTGTCCTATAACAGTCTCTGCAGTAGAGCAACTACAAGTAATGGCTTCCAAACGTCACTATAAAGAGGCAGCTGCACAGCTTGAGGTATTTGGCGGTTTCTTTTCTACAGTATAAACTTTACATTATTTAACCTTCACCATCACATGACAACTTGCTACTACGATTGTTTCTTGTACAAGAATGCATGTTGTGCACTAGGACCTAGGTTTAGTTATAATTGAAACTTCTGTTGTTGCAAGATGCTTGCTGAACCAGAGTTGCTGGATTCTATAGGAGAAGTTCTGAGTTGACCCATTGTTCTTAATTGGTGTATTAAAGGAGGTTTTTGTGTCATTTTATTATTTTTTGGCTCACGGATTTACTATTTAAGTGGTCAATGCCATGTATTAATGTATGATTATAGGCTTCACTTAACCTAAGACTTCATCTGGGTGCTGCTGATTTAAAAGTATACATTACTACTCTCGGACTTTATTTTTGCTCCGTAA
Organism: Solanum acaule; assembly: GCA_036250505.1. Taxonomy (NCBI): domain Eukaryota; kingdom Viridiplantae; phylum Streptophyta; class Magnoliopsida; order Solanales; family Solanaceae; genus Solanum; species Solanum acaule. The sequence continues at coordinate 15,845 of JAJOOR010004537.1, forward strand.
TAAGTTACAACTCTAATACTCTGTAATTGTCTCTAGAAATATGATGATATGGTAATATATATTTCTAAAAACATGTTTTTCTTGAGAAGAATGACTTCTGTACTTGACTTATTTCAATTGAAACTGCACTTGTTTTTCTGAGTCTCCCCTTTCTCTTCCCTTTTTTCTTGAGGTGAATTTAAGTTGTCTGTGTGCAGCAGGTTTCTTGAATACTAATTTATTAAGAAGTGTAGGTTATATTTCTAAAAATATGTTTTTCTTGAGAAGAATTACTTCTATACTTGACTTATTTCAATTGAAACTGCACTTGTTCTTGTGAGTATCCCCTTTCTCTTTCTTGAGGTGAATTTAAGTTGTCTGTGTGCAGTAGGTTTCTTGAATACTAATTTATTAAGAAATGTGGGTTATCTCTCTTAGATATGCATATCTCGTTGTAATTCGTATTAGCTGAAACAACTGTATAAAGTGAAGTTATACATATTACCAAGGCCTTCAGCAACTAACGAACACACACTTTATTCCATGATATTCTAATGCTGTCGTTCTCACAAATAGGATGGATATGCTTCTAATTTCTATCTTGTGATGTTTCAGGCTGTAAACCAGCTCTGTAGTCATTTTGAAGCCTATAGGGATATTCCTAAGATTACAGAACTTAGAGAAAAGTTTAAGAGCATCAAACAAGTCCTCAAGTCACATGTGTTCTCTGACTTCTCCAGGTTGGCTTCAATTAACTTGTCTTCTTATCTGCCATGGTAGCTCAGATGTACCTTTGTCAATTCAAGAATCAACATTCTGTTCATGTGTTCTCTTAAAAGTTGTTGTGATAGGTTCTGAATAAGAGCTCTTAGATATAAGAAAAGACGCGAATATATTTTCTTTAGATTTCAAGCACATTGAAATTGTTTCTAGGTTTTCTATTTAGCCTTCATTATGATTTACTAAAGGTATCTCTTCGCTATGCATGAGTGAGCTACTTCTTGTGCCATAGGAATTATAAATAAATGGAAGATCTGAGTTTCCCTGTTGGCATGTGTCTTGCTGGCTTAAGTATACCCATCTCTATCTCTCTCCACCAGAAAGTTACTATGGTTGCCTAAAAATCAATGTCCATGCTAGTGGGTATATATTTACGTTTACGTGGTATTGTACATCTTTATTGTTTCTTGTTTCCATCATTTTTCTCAACTTCCTTTCATCACTTACAGTTTAGGCACAGGGAAGGAGACAGAAGAAAGTAACCTATTACAACAGTTATCAGATGCCTGCTTAGTTGTTGATGCTCTCGAGCCTTCTGTTAGAGAAGAGCTAGTGAAAAACTTTTGTAATAGAGAACTCACCTCATACCAGCAGATATTTGAAGGAGCAGGTTTGTCCCACTGACCATATCTTTTGTTACTGCCAAGTCTGATTAGTCCATAAGATAGTTGGATGTCTGTGGTTCCTAACTGCCTATCACATTTGCAACTACAGAACTAGCTAAGTTAGACAAAACTGAAAGAAGATATGCTTGGATCAAGCGTCGGCTAAGAACAAATGAGGAAATTTGGAAAATTTTCCCTCGTTCATGGCACGTCGATTATTTGCTTTGCATTCAGTTCTGCAAGTTGACAAGGTTGGATATTTTGATTTCTTTTCACCTTTTTCTTTCGGCTGCCTGAAGAACGCATGATTACTTCGATGAATCTAAGCAGTAGTGGGGTATTACCATGTTGAAACAAATTCTGTTGGGATTCCTCCTAGCATGTAGCATCTTATATACCTGAAAAGCTCACATGATCCTGGAAATTTCTTCTCAAATTGCATTGACTCCTCTGCCTTCCAAAGGAATTTCCAATGGTATCTCAAGGTCATTACTAGTGAAATCGCAGTCTCAAATATTGATTCCAAGAGGAGACTAACTTGCTCTGTTCTATCTGACAATGCCCTTTCTCATCAGTGAATAATGTTTAACTGCAGTAACTTTTCTTTTAATTTTTTTTATTTGCGTATTCTTCTTTAATAACTAATAAGATGTTTTCTTTGCTTTCCTCCTACTGTTTCGACCTCTCTTTTGGCTCACTACCTTATTTTCATTCTAGGTCTCAACTTGTGGAAATCCTTGTTAGTATGAAAGAAAAGCCAGATGTAGCAACCTTGTTGACAGTAAGTTTCTTTCTACTGTTGGCTTAATCATTTTGAACTTTTCTCTTCTCATGACAGTGAGGATGAAATTTAAAACTGTGGCCTGTTTTTTTTTTTTAGCAAAATCCTCAAATTCTTCTTAGATAATAAATAAATAAGAAATTATTTTCCTAATTTTTAAAACTAAGCTTGTATATGAAATGTGTGATAAATAAAGACTCGTGAAATATTATTAAGATGCGTAAATTAATTGTTACACTGAGCTAGGGGTGGCAATTGGGCGGGTTAGGTTAAATTTGGATGGGTTAAAATGGGTCAAGACAATAAACGGGTCAAAACCCAACCCAACCCAAATTTGTTTGGGCCAAAATGGGTTGGGTCAAAACGGGTTAGGTAATGGGTTAGTAACAAGTCATAACCCAACCCGCCCAAATTTTACTAAGTTTTAATAGTTTTATTTGTAATTTTATATGCTTTTAGTGCCTGATAATTTTTTTAATTATTAAAACTGTATATAACATATAAAATTAAAAAAAAGTTTTTTAAAAATATTTTGACAAGATTTCTCAAAAATCAATTTGGGTTACATATCAACCCAATTTTTAATGGGTTGAAATGGGTTGAGCTAAGAAATGGGCTAGTCAATAACCAACCCAAACCTAAATGAGTTGGGTCGGGTTGGGCGGGTTGGGTTTGATGTTTCCATCCCTACATTGAGCCCTATTTATACACAATACATTATAATCCTTTTCCATGGACGATATTACGCACAATCCTATTCTTACATTCCCCTGGTGCATATAAGTCATATGTACCAAACTTGTAATAGATGTAACTAAAATGAGGACCAGTGAGGGACTTGGTGAAAATATATGCAAGTTGATCATTGAACTTCACAAATTTTATAATAATATCTCTTGGGAGTATCTTTTGTATGACAAAGTGACAGTCAATCTTAATGTGCTTAGTCCTCTAATGAAATACTCAATTTGATGCGATATGAAAAACTGGTTGGTTATCACACACAAGTTCCATTCGACTAGTTTCTCCAAATATTAGTTCTCTGAGCATCTGTTTAATCCAAACTGGCTCAAGTTGCTACAACCCTCGCTTGATATTCTGCTTCTACACTGGATCGACTATCGAGCAACCACACTCTATTTCTTGCTCTTTTGGGACACTAAATTACCTCCTACTAAAACACCATATCAGGATGTCAAACGTCTATTGGAAGGTAATCTTGCCTAATCAAAGTCTGTATATCCAACCATTTGTTCATCGCCTCGATCCTCGAAGAGTATTCCTTTGCCTGGAGCTGACTTTGTGTATCGTAGAATGTGGGCAATTGCATCCCAATGACTATCACAGGGAGAATCCATAAACTGACTTGCGACACTCACTGGAAAAAATGTCATGTCTAGTTACTGTGAGATAATTTAACTAGCTGACGAGTCACTTATATCTTCTAGGATCATTGAGTGGCTCTCCCTATCCAGGCGGTAGTTTAGCATTCAGATCCATAAGAGTGTCAATGGGTTTACATCCCATCATTCTTGTCTCCTCAAGAATGTCTAAGACATACTTACGCTGTGAAATATCAATACATGATCTAGACTGTGCAACCTCAATACCTAGAAAATACTTCAGTCTGCCAAGGTCTTTAGTCTGGATATGTTGAACAAGATTTTGCTTTAAATTTGTGATACCATCGTGATCATTATTAGTGATAACAATATTGTCAACATAAACCACCAAATATGTTGAATTCCTTTACCTTCAAAACATCTTGAATTCCTTACCCTTAAGATAGTCCACCATATGCAACCTGGGATCATATTTCATCTATTTTTTAAGCTTTTGTGCATCTTTTGCTCCAACTAGATAGCATGTCTAGTGTATTCAGTGGCATTGTCCAACTCAAAACCAATCATTGCTAGGAATATGTCCCATAGTTGAGTAGTCCCCTACAATGTAAAAACAGATGACTGTTTGTTTCTGCACTTTTTCCACATAAGTGGCGGATAGAGCAAAAGTGTATTCCCCTTCTTTCATGTGTCAAACAGGCCCTCTTGACTACCAGCCAAACTGCCACTTTGCATGGTATTAAAGCCTTCCATCATTTAGATGTCTTCTAAAACTGAGATCCCATCCTTGATTATTCCAGATTTCACTAATTTTGGCCATGTATAAATACGAATGTCCTAATTGTGTATGGATCAAGTTTTATCTCAAAAAAATAAATTGTGTATGAATTAAGTCCGGAGGATCTACAACTGGACATGTTGCAGAGGAATTAGGAAAGGTAAGGTAGTAGAGGCCACATCTTTTGAGGAGCTTAAAAGGCTCACATCTTTTGACATCAATTTCAAAAGTGATGGGAAAAGAGAGAGGGGGAAAGGGGCCAAGGTTTTACCATGAAAGTAAAACTCGTGTCATGAAATGCAAGGGGACTTAATAGTGGGGATAAAAGAAGATTGGTGAAGAGCTTAATTCTCAACTGGAACGCAAACATAGTCTGTCTACAGGAATCTAAACTAGAGGGGGAGTTTAAAGATATGATAAAAGAATTATGGGGTGAAAGATGGGTCAAATATGCTTGTCTTCAAGCTAGTGGCACTAGAGAGGGGATTATGATGTTATGGGATAGCAGATTATGGAGAGGGGAAGTTCTGGAAATTGGCTCTTACATTCTGACATGTAAATTTGAGGCTATGTTGCAGGACTATAAGTGTCATATTACAGGAGTATATGCTCCAAATTGCACATTTGAAAGAGAACATGTATGGGAGGAAATAGGAGCTGTCAGAAGTTTGTTTGAGGGACCATGGGCAGTGTGTGATGACTTCAATGTCACAAGATTTCCATCTGAGAAAATTGCAAGAGGAGAACACCAGCAATGATAGATTTTTCAGATTTCATTGAAGACATGGATCTTTTGGATTTACAACTAGAAGGGGGGAGTTTTACCTGGTTCAAAGGAGACAACAATAATGCTGCTTCTAGAATTGATAGGATTCTGATATCTAAGGAGTGGGATGATAGTTTCTGCAAAATTAAACAGGCTGTGTTGCAGAAATTATGCTCAGATCACAATCCAATTGCACTACAATGTGGAACCTAGGATCACAACAAATGCTATTTCAAGTTTGATAACTAGTGGTTGAATAATGAGGGTTTTGTGGAAAGAGTCAGAGGGTGGTGGGAGTCTTTTGTCTTCGATGTGAAGCCTAATTACATCATGGGATGTAAATTAAAGGCTTTAAAAGTTAAACTGAAGGAGTGGAGCAACACGAGCTTTGGAAATCTAAGAATGCAGAAAGTCCAAATATTGAGCGAGTTAGCCATTCTAGATACTGTAATGGAGAACGTGATTTTAACAAAATCAAAGGCAGCTTTGAAGGCAACTCTTCTAAAGGATTATGAAGAGCACTTAAAAAATGAAGAGTTGGCATGGAGACAAAGATCAAGGGCACTTTGGTTGAAAGAGGGAGACAAAAATACCAACTTTTTCCACAAAGTGGCCAATGCACATAAAAGAAGCAATAACATTGACCAACTGATGATTGAAGATGAACCTGTGATGGATCCAGTGAGAATCAGAGGGGAGATTATTGAGTTTTATCAGAAGTTATTTTCAGAAAACACAGGTTGGAGATCTTCAATTAACTTGATCAATTGTCCAATGATCATGGAAGAGGAAAGAGAAGCTCTGCAAGGGGAGTTTGAGGAACAAGAGGTGTTTTCATGTTTGAAGATGTGGACAAAGCTCTTGGTCCAGATGGCTTCACAATGGGGTTCTACATCAAATGCTGGGATGTAGTAAAAAAGGATATCATGGAAACTTTCAAGAACTTCCACTTTCATAGTGTCTTTGAGAAAAGTTTCAATGCCACATACATTGTTTTGACTCCAAAGAAGAATGGAGCCAAGGAACTGAGAGATTCAGGCCAAATCTCAGTCATATGAAATCTAGAACAATGTGGTTGAAAAATGTGAAATGAAGTTAGCTAGTTGGAAATCACAATATCTCTCCGGGGGTGGAAGGTTGACCTTGATTAATTCTGTTCTTGATTCACTACCAACCTATATGATGTCAGTATTCCCAATTCCCAAAAGTGTAATCACTAGGTTGGATAAAATCAGAAGAATTTTTTTTTGGCAAGGAAACAGTGAGAGGAAAGGCTACAACTTGGTTAAATGGGATGCTGTGATAGTGGGAAAGAAGCATGGAGGTCTCGGAATAAGGAATTTGATGAATCCAAGCAAAGCCCTTATGATGAAATGGTTGTGGAAGTTCAATAATGAAGAGCAGTCCTACTGGAAGATAACTGGATGACCAAAGAAGTGACTACACCATATGGGGTTAGTGTATGGAGATCCATTAGATCTCTGTGGTCAGAGTTTAAGGCTAACACAAAGATCAAAGTGAGGAATGGAGAGAAAACAGAATTTTGGAAAGATGCTTGGCATGAGGCAGCTAGGCTAGAGGTCTTGTATCCTGATATATATTCTACCAACAGAAGACCATAGTAGATCACTGGACTCCTCAAGGGTGGAACTTCATCTTTAGAAGACAATTAAATGATTGGGAGATTCAAAGGGTAGCAGATTTTTTCAACACCATTGGGCAATTTAATGGACTGGAAGGAGGTCAAGACATTTTGTGGTGGAAAGGCAATCGAAAGGGCAGCTTTAAGGTGGGTTATGCATACAACTGGTTGAACCACACCAATCAGCCTCAAAGTCACTGGCCATGGAGAGGAATCTGGAAGTCAAAAATTCCACTCAAAGTGGCATGTTTGGTCTGGTTGTTAGCCAAGGAGGCTGTACTGACTCAAGACAACTTAAAGAAAAGGGGGATACCATTATGTTCTAGATGTTTCTTTTGTGGGGAAACTGCTGGGACAGTTAACCATCTCTTTCTACACTGCAAGATTACAAGCCAACTATGGAGGTTATTCTTGAGTCTTAAGGGTATGTCATGGACCATGCCTGCCAAGATCACAGAAGCAATCCAGAGTTGGGAGGAAGCAGGAAAGCAATCCAAGAATAGAGACAGATGGAGAATTGTCCCAGCTAGTATATGATGGGCAATATGGAAGGAATGGAACTCTAGAGCTTTTGATAGTGTTGAGAATAGTATGCAAAAAGTCAAACTAAATTGTCTTATGCTACTATGTTTTGGTGTAATCAATTATACTCAAATAATACTATCTCCATAATTGATGCACTAGACTCAATTTAGTAAAAGATAGTAGGATTTGAAGTACATGTTGTAAATACTGATCAGTACAGTTTTAGTACTGACTTTTGAGGAATAGACAAAGTTACCAATTTCAAAAAAAAAAAAAGGCAAATAATGATGCTATCCTAATTGCAAATGAGGTGGTAGATTCCAGAGTTACTCCAGGAAAGGCAGGAATTTTGTGCAAATCAGATATCGAGAAGGCATATGACCATGTAACCGGGGAATTTTTGCTGAAATGCTCTCATGTATGGGTTTTGGAAGGAAGTGGGTTCACTGGGTAAGATATTGCATCTCCATTATAAGATTTTCAGTTCTTATCAATGGATCACCTGAAGGTTTTTTCCCTGCAAACAGGGGTTTGAGGCACGGCTATCCTTTGTCTCCTTTTCTCTTTTATCAGTCGTGGAGGGTCTAAATTACATGATAAAGGTGGCTAGGAATAATGAATGTCTAAGAGGTTTTGAGGTAGTCACAAACCAAACCCCAAATTTAAATGCCAGCATGGAAGTCACACACCTCCAGTATGCTGATGATACCTTAATCTTCTGTGATGCTGAAGAAGGACTGAAGAAGGGCAATTACTGATCATGAGATCAATTTTAGTGCTTTTTGAGGGAGTTTCTTGACTTCATATCAACTGGAGGACAAGCCAGTTGTTCCCAATCAATGAAGTCCCTAATATGCTGGAGTTGTTTGGAATTCTGGGAGGGGAAGTAGGCTCCCTGCCTACTATGTACCTAGGTATGCCTCTAGGTGCCAAGTCAAAGGCCATGAGCATTTGGAACTCAGTGATTGAAAGTGTGAGAAGTTAACTAGATGGAAATCTCAGTACATCTCCTTTGGTGGCAGAGTCACTCTCATCAATTCTGTTTTGGATGCTCTCCCAACCTATATGATGTGATGTCTATCTTTCTCATTCATGATGGAGTGATAGAAAGTTTAGACAAGATTAGGAGAGATTTTCGTTGGGAAAAGGGAGTGAGGAAAATGACTCTACTGCTCGACACTTGGTCAAATGGAACGAGGTTCTTTGGGGAAAGAAGCAAGGGGGTTTAGGATTAAGAAATCTGAAAATACAAAGCAAGGCACTTAGACTGAAGTGGTTATGGAGACGCTCACAAGAGCCTCAAGCACACTGGGCAAAGTAATTAAAGCTAAATATGGAGAGGAGAACAAATGGATGACAAATGAGGTATCTACATCCTATGCTGCAAGTCTATGGAGGTCTATTAGAATATCTTGGCCCTTTTTGAGAAATAATACAACTGTGAGGGTAGGCAATGGAAGTAAGACCTCCTTTTGGGAGGAATGGCTAGGACATGCTAGTTTAAAAAACCTTTTCTCTGAGATGTATATGTTGGCAGTACATCAACAAACGAGTGTAGCTGACAGTTGGACACAAGAAGGATGGAACATCCAGTTCAGAAGGAATTTTAATGACTGGGAGATTGAAACTGGGACATTTACAGAGCTCTGGCAGAGTTCAAAGGGACAGAACATGAGGCTAATAGACTATGGTGGAACAAAGATAGCAAAGGCATGTTTAAGGTGAACTCAATATACAAGTTTTTGAACAAAGGTGGCCAACAGCCACCACAATGGCCATGGAAACAGATCTGGAAGACAAAAATCCCCTTCAAGGTGGCATGTTTTACTTGGTTACAGGCAAGAGATCAGTCCTGACACAAGAAAATCTCAGGAAGAGGAAGTTCTCTATGTGCTCGAGATGCTATTTGTGTGGAGAAGAGGTTGAGACAGTCAACCATCTGTTTTTACAGTGCAGGATAACAACCCAACTTTGGAGGATTTTTATCAGCCTTAGGGTGTTGTTTGGACTATGCCTAACAGAATCACCCACCTCCTCTATAGTTGGGAAGAGGTAGGTGAGGGAGCTTCAGACAGAGATAGATGGAGGATTGTCCCAGCCTATATCTGGTGGACAAACTGGAGAGAGAGAGATGGTAGATGTTTTGAGAGCAAAAGTTGTGATATTCATAAGATCAAATTGAACTGTATCAAACTTTTTTGTTTCTAGTGCAAACAGATGTACCTAGAGGATACTGAGTTTGAGATCCTTGGTTCTATTTAGATTTTAGATTTAGATATCTTATTTTGTTGATACGTTGTAATTATAGTTTTCAGTTTAACTCATGTACTGGTTTTAGTCAATACATATGAATGTTACCTTTCCATAAAAAAATGGAACTGATTGTGTTCTCCTTCAAATAAAGAAAATCTTTGACACCTACACTGTTAGTCTGAGCAACATGAGCATTCCTGGTTGGTTGACTGTGCATAGAATAACATACTTCACAAGTGTGTCCATACCTGTTACAATAACTACACTTTCTCGCGATATTTCAAAACGACCTCCTCCTCATCTATTTTCCATAGACTAGGATGTCCGATTTTCTATTATCTGAGATGTGAGAAAAGAGTCAACAGTTTGTGAGGAGAGTAGTGTGTGACTAGGAGGTGTGGCAAGGAAAAGTAACTCAGAGAATAGTACATCAATTATAGGAATTGTTGGACTAGCCAAAATCAGATCACGCACCGAATCTAAGGTTCTTAGGAAGTCCAACGGTAAGAGCTAGAAACATTGTCTGTCATAGTTCTTGTTGTTTTTCAACAATGGCAGTGACTGACATGTTGTTGGCGGTAGGTGACATCAAATCTCTCAATACTTGTACCAAGTAAGTAGACTCGTGTGATTCCTATTTCTTTAAATTGTCATCCATGATATCACATCATAAAAGTGAGATGTGTAATCAATGTATAAAGCGCGAGTCTTTTCCCAAAAAGAATAGCATGTTTGAATTAGGTGAAACAAGGGCATCAACTTGGAATCAATAGATCGCTACATGAGACTACATAATTGAGCATAAACCTTCTTTCACTGGCCTTGGGCCTTTTCATCCACCTCACTAGCCTTTGCCTTTTCATTCACCACACTGGCCTTTTTTGTTAAGTGATCTTGAATACCTTGACCCTTGCACCACAACTCAACCAAGGAAGCCCAAGCTAAATAGTTTGAACTTCCCATTAATGGTTTTGAAGTGATCATAGGGCTTGAACTTTCAATTCCCATGTTTTTGGAGCCAAAATATCATACCCAAAGGACATGGTTGACAATTAATCACAAATACTGTCAGATATGCTTGAAAGTTGTCGAAAAAGGGTCAAGAAAGCTGCTGGTTGTTTTGAAGTTCAGACGAGGTCGCTGAAAAGCTGACTGGAGTGGCCAGATTAGGGTTCCGACGGCTGGAATCTTTAGAAAGATATCACAGGTTAGTCAGAATTCCTGGACGACCCCAGGGAGAAATGATCAGTGTCAGAATCTGTCCGGAAAAAATCTCACGCGCCCTGCGCGTGTAACAAACGTGCCACCGGAGATGAAGGTCCTGCTGGCACATGACGGCTATTCTTGTGGAATAGTTTTCTGGGGTTTCTTTGCTGGAGTTTTCTCTAACTTGTGGTGGTTTCATATTTTGTAACCCACCGAGAGAGAGTGACGCGAAACAGCCCTAGCAGTTGCCGGAAACTGAAGCACGACAACTGTCTGCCTGAGTTTTCTTTCCCGGATTTTCT
>JAJOOR010004538.1:0-15821 GCA_036250505.1 Solanum acaule
TGTTGGGTCTTGCTTGCTGATAGGTTAGATGTATTTTAATGGTGATTTCACCTAGTGGTTGTGGTTCAATTTAATGGGTTTGTAGTTGCAAATACAAAACCACCCATGTGTTTTCGGCTTGCCCGAGAGGGAGGTCGCGAAACCAAGACCACTAGACTGATGGCCTAAGCAGTAGGTCGACATGAGGTTCAGCCCGAGAGGGTGAGCCCTAGTCCTATATCCCAACACTCAGCTCGAGAGAGTGAGTGGGTAAGGTGTAGGCTGGCCTTCATGTGGCAAATGGGTGTCCGAGAGGAACGCATTTGAAACGGGGTAAGTTGCCCGAGAGGGAACTTATTTCCATCTAAATCTTAGCCTAGTCACTATTATCTTGCAAATTTGCTGTCAAAAGCATGTACCCGATGATTTATCTCAAATTTTATTGCGGTCACACCCCAAGAACTTGTTCCCATACTTGATTTTCTTGTTATTTTTGTTGTTTTTACTACTTATGACAATACCCCTAATTTGATATTTGACATCTTTGTGTCACCCCTTTTAATTTACAGTGTTTTTAATCGTTAATGTCTTTAGCTACGACTAGTAAGAACTTAATTTTATTTCTCTATTAATTCTCAAAATCACTCCCTTGGGACACGACCCCAACCTTTAGTTGGGTTACTATATTATTGACGATCCTAGACACTCGTACCGTAGGTTAGTGTCGCTGGTCACGATAAGCATTAGTTACGAATGCTGAATTTCGAAATGCGATCAAGCTCTTGGCTCAGAGTGTGGCCAATCAAAATAATCAGTAGGTTCCAGTCCCTACTAACACAAATGGCAGATAAACTATATCTAGGGTTCGAGACTTTGTTTGGATTAATCCGCCTGAATTTCTAGGGTCAAAGGTTGGTGAGGACCCACAAAACTTCATTGATGAGGTTAAGAAAATTCTTGGAGTAATGCAAGTGACTGGAACTGAGAGTGTTGAGTTAGCATCCTACCAACTTAAGGACGTGTCTCATATTTGGTTCACGCAGTGGAAGGAAAACAGGGGTGAGAATGCAGCTCCTATGACATGGGATTGTTTAACTGGAGCTTTCCTAGTCAGGTTCTTCCCAAGGGAATTGAGAGAAGCTAAGGCACAAGAGTTTATGAACTTGAAGCAGGGTTCAATGTCGGTCCAAGAGTACAGGCTAAAGTTCACCCAACTCTCCAGGTATGCTCCACACATGGTTGCTGATTCAAGGGCATAGATGAGTAAGTTCTTGTTTGAGGTATCCGATGTGGTGAAGACCGAGTGCAAGAATTCTACGCTTCTAGGGGATATGGATATCTCCAGACTAATGACTCATGCTCAGCAGGTTGAGGGAGAAAAGCTTAAGGAATTGGCTAAGGATAAGAAAAAGGCCACAACAGGAAATTATGAATACTCACAACAAAAGTCTGGCGATGGAAATCGCTCACAGTTTCAGCTGAGGTCTACAGGCCCAACACCTTCATCATCTAGTGCTCCATCGCCCAGGTTTTGACAGGATCAAAAAGGTAGGGCATCAGGCTCTAAGTCTCACGGTAGTGCTTCAGGTAACAGGACTTTCCCAACCTGTCCAAAGAGTGGTAAGAATCATCTGGGCGAGTGTCTTAGAGGCAGGGAATGGTGTTTTGGGTGTGGTCAGTCGGGTCATAGGTTGAAGTATTGTCCTTCTACCAGGCAGGGGCAAGGAGCTAACAATAATAGGGCTCAGTCTACAGCTGCAGTAGCATCAGCAGGTCTCCCAATTCAGTAGGGTGCTTCGTCAGTGCCAGAACAGGTTGTATGTCCTCTAGGCTTGCCAAGATCAGGAAGATTCTCTTGATGTAGTCACTAGTACGTTACGAGTCTTTAATTTAAATGTTTATGCATTGTTAGATCCATGGGCTACACTGTCTTTTGTAACTCCCTATATAGCAGTAAACTTTGGTGTCACTCCAGAAACTCTCTCAAAACCCTTCTCAATCTCTACTCCAATTGGTGACCCAGTTATAGCTAAACCAGTAAACAGAAATTTCCCAATCACAGTCTCTTTGAAAGTCACCTAGAAATGGTAGATTTTGATATCATTCTCTATGCATGGATTGGTTACATTCTTGTTATGCCTCAGTCGATTGTAGAACTAGGAACGTTCAATTTCAATTTCCAAACGAGCCAGTCTTAGAATGGAAGGGTAGTAGCTCACTGTTTATGGGTTGAGTCATCTCTTACCTTAAGGCCAGAAAAATGATTTCCAAAGGGTATGTTTATCATTTTGTTAGGGTTAAGGATTCAAACTCTGAAACCCCAACTCTTGAGTCTGTCCTAATAGTAAATGAGTTTCAAGAAGTGTTTCCAGAAGATCTTCCCAGAGATCCTCCTGAAAGGGAAATCGACTTAGGAATAGATTTCCTCCCAGATACCCAGCCCATTTCGATTCCTCCTTACAGAATGGCTCCAGTCGAGCTTAATGAATTAAAAGAGTGGTTGAAATACCTTCTAGATAAAGGCTTCATCAAACCTAGTATATCTCCATGGGGTGCTCCAGTGTTGCTCGTGAAAAAGAAAGACGGTTCTCTTAGAATGAGCATTGACTATCGGAAGTTGAATAAAGTTACAATCAAGAATAAATATCCTATCCCCAGGATTGTTGACTTGTTCGACCAACTTCAGGATTCTAGTTGTTTTTCTAAGATAGACCTCAGATCCGGCTATCATCAGCTTAGAGTTAGAGATAGTGACATTTCGAAGATAGCCTTCAGAACTCGGTATGGTCATTATAAATTTGTAGTTATGTCTTTTGGACTAACAAATGCTCATGCAGCTTTCATGGATTTAATGAACAGGGTGTTCAAACAATATTTGGACTTGTTCGTCATCGTCTTTATTGATGATATCCTCATTTATTCTTAAAGTGAGGAAGAACATGCGAATCATCTGAGAGTTGTTCTGTAAAATCTCAAAATCGCTAGCTATTTACTAAGTTCAGCAAATGTGAATTCTGGTAATAGTCTGTCGCTTTCTTTTGTCATGTGGTATCCAACAAAGGGATCCGAGTGGATTCTCAGAAAATTGAGGCAGTACAACACTGGCCCAGACCCACCTCTCCAACAAATATCAAAAGTTTCTTGGATTTGGATGGTTACTACAAAAGATTTCTTGAAGGATTTTCATCCATAGCTTCCCCATTGACCAAGTTGACTCAGAAGAAGGTCAAATTTCAGTGGTCAGATGAGTGTGAGAAAAACTTCTCAAAAGTGAAGACTAGGTTGACTACAACTCCGGTCTTGACTCTACCAGTTCAGACGGTTATGTGATTTATTGTGATGCATCCAGGGTCTGCCTAGGTTGTGTGTTGATGCAGCGAGGTAAGGTCATAGCTTATGCTTCTAGATAGCTTAAGGTCAATGAGAAGAACTACCGGACGCATGACCTCGAGCTTGCAGCCGTAGTATTTGCCCTAATGATTTGGAGACACTACTTGTATGGTGTTCATGTTGATATATTCACAGATCATTAGAGCCTCCAGTATGTGTTCACCCAGAAATAGTTAAATCTTCGTCAGAGGAGATGGCTTGAATTTCTCAAAGACTATGACATGAATGTGCTTTACCATCCGGGTAAGGCCAATGTAATGGTTGATGCTCTCAACAGGTTTTCCATGGGTAGTGTAGCACATGTTGAGGAAGAAAGGAAAGAGCTAGCCAAAGATGTTCACCGGCTTCCTCGCTTAGGATCCTGCCTTACGGACACATCAGATAGTGGGGTAACAGTTTTGAATGGATCAGAATCTTCATTGGTAGCGGAGGTTAAGGAAAGAAAGGATAGTGATCCTCTTACTTCAGTTGAAAGGTGCGGTTCATGAGCAGAAAGTTGAGGTTTTCTCCCAAGGTGGAGATGGTGTGCTTCGTTACCAGGGTCGCTTGTGTGTTCCTAATATGGGTGAGCTGAGGCAGCATATCTTTACAGAAGCTCATAACTCCAGGTATTCCATTCATCCAGGTGCCACTAAGATGTACCGTGATCTATAGGAAGACTTTTGGTGGAACGGCATGAAGAGAGACATAGCAAACTTTGTGGCTAAGTGTTCTAACTGTCAACAAGTTATGGTAGAACACAAGAAACCAGGAGGTATGACTGAAGAGATTAACATTCCTACATGGAAGTGGTAAGTGATAAATATGGACTTCATTATGGGTTTACCTCATACTTGTAGACAGCGTGACTCCAATTGGGTGATAGTGGACAGAATTACTAAGTCCGCTCATTTCTTGTCTGTCAAGACTACAAATTCAGTAGAGGACTACACCAAACTCTACATCATGAGATAGTCAGGTTGCATGGGGTTCCCTTGTCTATCATCTCAGATAGAGGTCCTCAGTTTACCTCTCATTTTTGGAAATCATTTTAAAAAGGTCTTGGTACTCAGGTAAATCTCAGTACAATATTTCATCCATAGACGGATGGTCAAGCAGAACGTACCATTCAAACCTTAGAGGACATGTTGAGAGCTTCCATGATCGATTTCAAGGGTAGTTGGGATGATCACCTACCTCTCATAGAGTTCACTTATAATAGTAGCTTCAATTCCAGTATTCAGATGGCCCCTTATGAGGCCCTATATGGGTGTAGATGTAGATCTCCGGTTGGTTGGTTCGAAGTAGGTGAAGTAGCCTTGATTGGGCCAGATTATGTTCATGAAGCTATCGAAAAAGTTCATCTCATCATAGATAAACTAAACACAGCCAGAGTCACCAGAAATCCTATGCAGATGTGAGGAGAAGGAACTTAGAGTTTGAAATCGATGATTGGGTTTTCTTGAAGGTGTCACCTATGAAAGGGGTGATGAGATTTGGCATGAAAGGGAAGCTCAGTCCTAGATATGTAGGTCCTTATAGAATCCTGAAAAGGGTTGGTAATGCGGCTTATGAATTAGATTTGCCAAAGAACTAGCAGGGGGTCCATCCAGTCTTTCACATTTCCTTGTTGAAAAAGTGTGTAGGTGATCCGACATCGATAGTACCATTAGAGAGCATGGCTGTGAAGGATAGTCTCACTTATGAAAAAGTGCCAGTTGAAATTCTTGACCGTCAGGTTCATAGGTTTAGAAATAAGGAAGTCACTTCGGTAAAGGTTTTGTGGAGGAGTCATTCAGTAGAGGGAGCTACTTGGGAAGCAGAAATAGCCATAATGGCCAAGTACCCTCATCTCTTTCCTTCAGATTCCATTTCATCTTGAGGTAATAGCTCATATCCAGTCTCTCAGTTTACACTTGTGTAATTGAGTCTCAGTATCTTGTTCCCTCAGTTATTCCTGCACTTCAACGTAGTTGCATTTCTTGGAACACTATTCAGTTAGATATCAATTTTTAGTACTTAGTGGTAGGGATTGCAGCTCCTTCCCTCCATACTCAGCTTGTTTAGACTTCATTCGAGGGTGAATGTCCCCAAGGGGGAGATAATGTAACACCTCGGATCTCAAAATGAAGAAAATCCTAGTTTTCAGAAAATTGGTGCCAGTACCAACAGAACCAGCCACAGACCGTAGGTAGAACCACGGACCGTAGGTGGGGTTCCATCATTAAGGTTCAAATTTTTATAGGTTCTAATCCCACCCACGCTTGACCAGTATAGTTCGTGGTTGGACGTATGGACCGTAGGTCTGACCGTAGATGAAGGTCAACGGCCAATTAGAGGAAAAATATTGTTGTGTCAACTTCAAACGGTCATATCTTTTAGCAAAAAATGAATTAGGTGGCCCATGACCTATCAGATAAATGATAATTGAATCCTTTTTCCAACACCACCGAGTTTTCTAAAATCCAAGCTTGGAATAAAAAGTTGTGCTCGTTTTAGTGAAGCCCTGTCGGATAGAGCATGAACGACGACTCCTAACGAAGGTTGGTAGGTCAAAGGATGGCCCGTCAGTCCTGTAGTAGGTGGCACTCGTCAGATTTAAGTCAGGGTCGTTTTGGTCCTTTCCCTTGTGCATTGGGAACTTAAACTACGTTGTTTGATGCCTAATTTACTCAGAATAAGTCTAATAACCTAGTCAGACATACCCAAAACTCTCATTCTTAAAATCATCCAAATTAGAACAAAAAGAAGAGAAAGTGGTGCCAGTTTCTTTCAAGAACAAGCATAAGTGTTCTTCAAGTTTCAGCCCCGAAATCCAAAGGATTTCTCCGTAGATTTCGTCACCAGTTATGTGGAATTTTACTACTGGATATTTTTCATCCACTAGGTTCCTAGAATTTAGTTAGATCCTTGATTATACATAACTTCTTTAGACCTAGGGTTGGTAAAATCTTGGAGAATTGTTATGATTTCAGTTGCTATAGTGTCCATATTCTAAATAACATGTTTTGTTGGAAACGCTGCTAAATTCTTTGTACAAAACTCAAAACCCTAGTTTGTGTAAATTCTCTTAGTTCAAGAATTATACTTTCTAGGTCAGTTAAACAGAAAATCATTCTCCAGATTTTGAATGTCACTTTATCAATATATAAATGTTCCATTCTTAGTTAGCATGTCAGTTTTGAGCTACTCATACTTAGTGCGTTTTAGTTCTGGGACTATACATTCAGTTGGGGGTAAACTTAGCACCGAGTTGGACTAGGGTTCAGCGTTCCCTCATAGTCCCAAAACTACGTGCCCATGTAGGATTATAAGTCCCTTATGTTGGGCATCATATTTAGTGATCACGCCAGTCATGTCTTTATACCCCTGGCAGGGTATATTGGGTCCTCTCGATGGGGTGTATACATCGGACTCCACATTTAGCTCCCGTGCTTTAGGTCAGTTAATAGTAGCTCCCACAGTCAGACTCTTAGTGCATTTGACCAGGTTTTCAACATTTATATCATTATACAGTTCATCATGTTATCTTCATGATTAGTACTTGGTCATTGCATTCAACTTAGCTTTTCAGTTATGTTTCAGTATTTATATTCTTATTCAGATTATGTCATTACTCAGTTATGCTTTGTTCAGCTCATATATGGTTTTTCAGCGTAATAACTATATCATGCATGCTCAGTACATTCCAAGTACTGACGCATACTCTGCACTACATCCTTTTATGATGTAGGTTCAGGTACTCAGCATCCAGATCATCCTTAGATCGATTCTCGGTCCACATTCAGCAGCTTCATTAGTGAGTCCTCATATTCCGGGGACAACAGACATGCTTTCATTTTAGTCTTTGCTTTCAGTTTTTAGTTTTGTTAGAGTTAGCTGGGGGTATGTCCCAGCAACTAAACTCAACCTATAGAAACAAAGGTACGTTAGCGTGAAGTAGTAGAGTTAATTCAGTCTCCATAATATGTCTGTGTTTTCTTTTTGAAACTCTATTTTGTCTATTTGTGTTAGGACTTGAAATACGTATCATAATGCCACAATCTTCCAAATGTTTGATGAAGTCTAATTTGATAAACTCACCACTTCCATCATACTGAAATGTCTTAAATTTTTCAGAAAATTGTTTTTCCACCATTTTCTGGAATCTTACAAATACTTCAAAAAAAATTAGATTTCTTTTTCAGTGGATAAATTCATGTATATCTTGTGTGATCATCTACAAACACGACATAATATTTCATATGTTGAGAAGATTCAACAGGCACATGTCCCCACAAGTCACAATGAATTTTCAATAAGGATTCCTTCTCAATTTTATTTCTCAATCCAAAAGGAAGTTTACAAATTTTGCCCAATTGACAATTAGAACAAACGGTAGGCATTTTATCCCAACTACTAACATTGATGCAACTATTGTAACTCAGAACTTTTAAAGACCTCAAACTAGGGTGTCCTAATCTAGTATGTCACGTGTTGTTTGATGTGTTCCAATCGTGTGCAATAGTTAAAGCATAGAGATTGTTATCTTCCAAAACTTAGAGTCCATTTCTTTTAGATCCCTTGGCACGCAGTGTTCTTGTCTTCTTGTCCTCTACAACAAAGTTAGTTTTATTAAATTCAAGAGTGCAAGGATTATCATTTGCATGTTTACTAACTCAGAGTAGATTTTTATTAAACTTAGGAACTACAAGAACTTCTCTTAACTTATGGCCTGATTGTGATATGTTTCCAACATGTGTGATGTATAATTTTGATTCATTTCCAATAATGATTTTAACTGGTCCATTGTAGAGTTTAAGATCAGTTAGAATCCCTGAGTTATGTGTCATATGACTACTTGCTCCTGAGTTAACATACAACGTGTCATCAGTAGTGTTTTGTAGATTAGCAGCAGCCAATGGTTGTTGTAGCTCATCTACAACCCGGTAAGAGTAGTCTCACCTGTAGAAAAACTTAAGAGCAGTATGGTTATTCCTACTACAGATTTGACAGGCCTCAGTATTGTTTGTCTCCTGAAATCCACTTAAAGGACTGTTCTGAGAACCTTGTCCATATTTACTATTATAGGAACAAGTTCCTTGTCCAGCAGGCTTGAAGCATCTTCCTCTAGAGTTGAAGTTATTATTTCCTCTTATTTGAGAGTAGTTTCCTCTTCTGTGGCCCTTTTGGGCAGAAAATGACATGTTATGGTTTTGTTGTGGCACTTCTATTTCATCATTCCTCATATCAAAGCCTTTCAGATCATTAACATATGGTGCCTTAGCTAGTATGACAGTCCTGAAAGTCGTGTAGTTAGGACCTAAACCTCTAGAAAAATTAATTACTTTGCTATCTTCATCCACATATTTGTGAATGGCTGCAAGGATATCACATATGCCTTCGAATTTCTTAATACATTCATCAATCTTTTTTGTTTTCTAGCATGTAACTCGGATCTCGAAATGAATAAAATGCTAGTTTTCAAAAAACTGGTGCTAGTGCCAATAGAACCAACCATGGACCGGAGGTAGAGCCACGGACCATAGGTGGGGTTCGGTCGTTAAGGTCCAAATTTTTATATTCTCTGATCCCACCCACGGTGGACCAATACGGTCTGTGCTTGGACCGTAGGTCTGACCGGAGGTGAGGGTCAACAGCTAATTAGAGGAAAAGTGTTGTTGGGTCAACTTTAAACGGACATATCTTTTAGCATAAAATGAATTAGGTGGCCCATGACCTATCAATTGAAAGATAATTGAATCCTCTTTCCAACGCCATCGAGATTGCTAAAATCCAAGCTTGGAGTAAAATGTGATTCTTGTTTTGGTGAAGCCCTGTCGAGTAGACCATGAACGACGACTCCTAACGATGGTTGGTAGGTCAAACGATGGCCCATCAATCCTGTAGTAGGTTGCACTCGTTAGATTTAAGTCAGGGTCATTTTGGCCATTTCCCCTATGCATTGGGAACTTAAACTATGACATTTGATCCCTAAACTACGTCGTTTTACTCAAAATAAGTCTAATAACCTAGTCAGACATACCCAGAACCCTCATTCTCCAAAAATTCATCCAAATTAGAACGAAAAGAAGAGAAAGAGGTGCCAGTTTCTTTCAAGAACAAGCAACAATGTTCTTCAAGTTTCAACCCCAAAATCCAAAGGATTTCTCCGTAGATTTTGTCACCAGGTATGTGGGATTTCACTAGTAGATTCCTTTCATCCACTAGGTCCCTAGAATTCAGTTAGATCCTTGATTCTACATTGCTTCTTTAGACCTAGGGTTTGTAAAATCTTGGAGAATTGTTATGATTTCAGTTGTTATAGTATCCATAATATAAATAACATGTTTTCTTGAAAGCATTGCTAAATTTATTGTACAAAACTCAAAACCCTAGTTTGTGTAAATTTTCTTAGTTCATGAATTATACTTGCTAGGTTAGTTAAACAGAAAATTATTCTCCAAATTTCGAATGTCACATTATCAGTATATAAATGTTGTATTCTCAGTTAGAATGTCAGTTTTGAGCTAATCAGTAATTAGTGCATTTTAGCTTCATATACATTCAGTTGGGAGTAAACTGAGCACCGAGTTGGACTAGGGTTTAGCATACCCTCATAGTCCTAGAACTACGTGCCCACATAGGATTATAAGTCCCCTCTGTTGGGCATCATAATTAGTGATCACGCCAGTCATGCCTTTATACCCCTGGCAAGGTATATTGGGTCATCCCGATGGGGTGTATACATCGGACTCCACATTTAGCTCACGTGGTTTATGTCGGTTAATAGTAGCTCGCACAGTCTGACTCTTAGTGCATTTGACCAGGTTTTCAGCATTTATATCAGTATACAGTTCATCATGCTATCTTCATGATTAATACTTGGTCATTGCATTCAGCTTACCTTTTCAGTTATGTTTTAGTATTTATATTCTTGCTCAGATTATGTCATTGCTCAATTATGCTTGTTCAGCTCATATATATTTGTTCAACGTATTATCAATATCCTGCATGCTTAGTACATTACAAGTACTGACGTATACTCTGCGCAACATCCTTTTATGATGTAGGTTCAGGTACTCAGCATCTAGATCATGCTTAGATCAATTCTCGGTCCACATTCAGCAGGTTCAGTGGTGAGTCCTCATATTCTGGGTACAATAGACATGCTTTCATTTTAGTGTTTGCTTTCAATTTTCAGTTTTGTAAGAGTTAGTTGGGGGGGCATGTCCCAGCAACTCAACTCAATTAGAGGATTTTCAGACATAGTAGTAGATTCAACTTGAGTTGTTAAGTGATTGTTTCAGTTATCACTAAACTCTTAGTATGTTTTACATATTCAAACTAGTTGCGTTTTTCCCCATTTCAAATATCCACTATTTTTAGCTTCCGCACAGTTCATGCTTTATTTAGTTATTTTAAGTATGCTTATCATATGCCAGACTCAGGGTTAGCTTGGGGTCACTCATGATCCTAGGTCCCATGTTACGTCAATGGGGTAGCCTCGAGGCGTGACATAGCCTAACACTTTGTAGTTGTTGTTTGAGCTGGAACTCCTTATCTTTTGTTGTTTGAATATAGGCTTCTTCCAAGCATTCCCGCGTCTCCTTGACCGTTGTAGAAATCTCTCGTTATGTTTAGAGAAATAAAGGATTGTATTGATGATTAAAATTGTTGGGTACAAGCTCCTTAAATAGGAGAAGAGTCCAATACTAGTTATACTTAAAGTCCTACTACAATACAAAGTTATAATTTACATGAATAGTATAGGTTTAATAAAACTACTATAACTACAATACTTATCCTAGTTGACTTTAGCCCCATTCATAATACAGTAGCTAAGTTGTACATAAATGAGGATTTAGTAGTCAAGTCCTAGTTTGACTCTAACTCTACAATAGTGAACGCATCAAGTATCGGTCGGTTAGACAGTTCCTGGGACTTGTTCCTATCATTAGATTCATTCATCTTCAACAATGACACCAAACCTATCAAACTATAGGGGATAAAAATTCAACTTGTGACACCATATCAATTCGTTCGGTGACTTTCTTAATATTCCTCTACATATTTTTAATAATTGATGTTGTTACTTCATATATAATTCTATTTACTTTATATGATTATGAATTTATACTATAGTGAAAACGTGTCTTTTAAGGTATTATAATTTATGTTTTCTCTCACCATGCATATTTCTTTTTATCACTGTATTCTGATTTTTTTCCTTTTATTTCCATCGCTCATTGTATTTGTGTGCTTGTGAGTTGTGTGTGAACATGAGTATAAATTAAATAGATGAACCTCTTACTTATTTTGAGCTTGCATTTTATCTTATTAATAATAAAAACAATTGATTTATTTATCACATATTTTAATATTATTTATGTTATTTAAAAAAAATTATATTTATTAATATGGGATACACGTGCATGTGTCAAGAAATTGGTATCCTAATAATTTTAAGAGGCCTCCATGTACCTTCTTCGTATTCCTGTAGGGGCTACGTGTGAAGGTTGTTTCAGCTATAAGCTTTTGATGATTAACATATTTAATTTTATGAGGTCATTTATAAGGTTAGTTCTACCTGTTGAAAGGAAAATAGCACCATATGAAGCCAAGCTGTAAAAAGAAAGGCCGAGTATGGAAAGCTCATGAATGCTTACAACAACATCTTACGTGTAAGCTTCCTATAATCTATTTTCTTTTCAAGATTTGTATGATCTTTGATCTAGAAATGGAGGCTTCTTTGTTCTCACTTGATGAAGACGGACAGTGGGCATGTATTAATAGCTTAGGGAATTCTAGTGTGTTTTCTTGACTCGATGCTTATATAAATGCATCTAATAGATTTATGGTTATGTTGACAAGAAAGTTGTAGCTCACGGTTCCCCCTCGTTGGGGGGTGTAGTCGACTCACATTTCTCACATCCATAAGGCTCACAGTTCTCACATAATTATTATAGATGCTTATGGTTTTCAACAAATTTATTGCTAAATTCGTAACCGAGTTGATTTGGGTTCTGTGATTTGGTCATCCGCTGAATAAACTTTTAGAAGGCAAGCAATATAGTGCCTTAAAGATTTATACATTATCGGAAATGTATGCTACGAAGACTGTCACACCCCGAGCCTACACCCTGGACACGACTGGCACTCGAGAACCATTTCTGGCCCCAAACGAACCCTTGGCCTGGCTCAACTCTTTGCAGAAGACTTACTCAATAATAAGAGAACTTTAAAAATAAAATTTACTCAACTGTCTCAAAAGAAAGCTTAGAATGTTTTAGAAATAAACATTCAACTAGCCAAAGTGGTAACTCAAGTCTCAACATAAACAACTGAAAATGAAAAGACTCATGAACTATGTCTATCTATCTATGAAGCTTTTACTAATTGAGATGGACGTCGAGACAAGACCCACGACATCCTACTAACAAAATGAAACGACTGAAAGTAAACAAGGGATCCTCTGGAAGCAAGGAGGCTCACCAACAATTCTGAATCTCAACTAGATCAACGAAGAGCTAGATGTGGATCTTGATTACCTGTATCTGCATCATAAAAGATGCAGACCAAATGGCGTCAGTACATGGAATGTACGAGCATGTGAGGGTAAATCTAAACAAGACATAAGCTTGAACTGAAACTGAAGAAACACTTACCTCTTCTCAACTCAACTCAACCTCATTTCAATATATAGCCATAGAAATAATGAAGTATAAAGAAAAGTTTTAAAACAATAGATAACATCTCAATGTATTAGAAAATACAATATAAACTCTGTTTGTATGCAAAAATACAACCTGATTGTATATAAAAATACAAAAATAACTTTGTGGGATATTCTCTAACCGATAACTATCACTATGAGTTATGTGATGATACAGCGTCTAGCCCACGCTTCCAGAACTGTCCTATACTTTACCGGGGTATAGAACCTACTACTAAGTGGATCCACTAGTCTATACTAAAAGCATTAAGGAATCATCTAAAAATTATGATCCTTTCTACCCACGTTGTCTACATGGTTTATGGGAGCTCTGAGTTATATGAACTTTCCATCATATCGGTGCTCAATACTACTCCCAAAATATACTAGCTCCTATGTTTTTTAAAACATAACTCTTTCTGTGGTTTGAGATTATTACTCAAAAATCTTTCTCTTAAAATAAATAATACTCAGAACTGCTCATGAAAACTCTTTTGGAAATCGGTGTTTCCTCTTATCTTAAATGTCAAAATATTTACTCTTGGGAATACTTAGTTCCCATATATCGTTTTAAAGAAAATGAACTCTACTTTACTCTTTCACAAACTTAAGTGCTCAATCTTAAAACAAGTTTAAACTGATTGTAAAAGACTTCTGAAAAGACTCGAAAGAACTCTCAAGACTTGACTCTTAGCTCTACCTTGAATTTGAATTATGGATTCAAGGTTATGATCTCATGTTATGGATGATCTCCCGATGTTTAGACGTACTTAGAGTTTAGAAATCAATTAGGAAACATAGGTATGATTCGAGGGAACTTATACGGAAACATGGATGAAAGGGTAAGGGACCTGGTGACCCTGGCACACTGAGTGGTGTAGGGCGCCAAACCCTGAACTATATGAGGGAAGTTGGGGTGCACTGAGTGGCGCAGCACCCCAGGAGCCAAAATACAAACACCATTTTCTCGCTCACTGCTAGCGCAGCGCGCCAACCCCAGCCCAAAATTTTCTGACGAATTTTCTTACTCGTTTTCTATCCCCAATTCATCTAGAATCGAATGATTTCTTCTCCAATCACTTAGATTCGAATACCCAAAAAAATTTCACAAGAATCTACTCAAAACAACTCTTAAACTCCAAACGATTACCTCAAAAATCATCAAACCCATCCTAATTCAAGAATGGAAACAATATTTCAAGAAACTAATCAAGAACTCAAACTTTTCAACTTCAAGAACAAAATTTGCTGAAAATAATATGATTGGCGTATGGGTGAACGAACCCAACACTATGACAACGTACATACCTCTTAAGGATTAAACCCTTGGCGAAAGAACCTTCGATTCACAATAAAACTTGAAGAACGCCTTGACTTTTCTCTTTTTCTCCTCTTCTTGAACTCCTATCAAAACCCTAGCGTAATTAGGATTTGTAAAACTAAACCAAATCAGTTTAGACCCCAAAATATTACCAAATTTCGTTTTAATCTGATTGGGTAAGAAAAAGACCAAAATATCCCTCTTAAATCCGAGTAACTTTCCTTAAATGGACAGCCTGACTTCAAATGGACATATCTCCCTCATACGAGCTCGAAAATTAGCAAACTCAGTGGCATTGAAAAGAGGATTCCAAGACCTTTCATTTGATATCTTATGGGCCACCTAACTCTTCCTGTACTGAAAGCTATGGCCATTTGAAGTTTACCCAAGACTCATAACCTAAGCATCACTTGCAAAATTTCAGATTTTTGCTATTTTCAATTTAGTTCTTTCTATTTTTAGCTCTTTCAAATACCTAGGTGTTACGAAAACGATAAAGATGATTGAAGCTATATGATTTCTGGCTTGCACCTTTCCTTGGTCCATGACATGCTGACACTTTCACTGTTATTTCACTCCTTTTCTTTTCTTTTTTTTTAAATAAAAGTTGGGCATTAAGCCCTTTATTAAAATGGGTTATGTACAAGACCAGGCCCAAAAGTGGCCTGGCCTAAAAAATAAAAAACAATACAGCACTTAAACATTAGCATCAAATTAGGAAAGTGACTGGAAGTCATCTTCCTCGGTGCTTTGCTCAAACATTGTTGGTGGCTTGTCAATGTGCTCTCATGGTTGCACTACGTTTCCTCATGTAACAGCTTGCTGCTCCACCATTAATGAAGCTTATCAACTCAACTCGGCTGTTGATAGATCGATTCAGAGGTAATCATCTAAACTTTTATTAGCTGCACAAATGAGTCGATGTACTTCTCTATCTCCTTATGTATTGTTTTAGCGTCGTGGATTTGCTATCGTCACCATTATAGAGTTAGTCCCTTTTTTTTTTTTTTTAGATTTAAATCTCGATGGGTTGAACCCCAAGTGGAGTTAATACCACCATCGATATCTAGATCTATAAAAAAAAAAAATCGAACTATTATTTTTGAAGGTGAATCCGCTCATTGGTACTGCTTACAAAGATTGCTTTAGCTGCTGTGATTCTTATCAGATGTGTTATGGTCTCAGGTACATTGTTTACTCATATTTCAATACTCTTCAATTGTACTGATTTTTGGCATAGACTGATTCTTGTAGTACTTGAATTGCTATAACCTGTAGATGATATTTAATCACTAAGTACCAAGATTAATGTGTCCTGGTTTTATATCATTTGAAACACCTCAATCTCTCACCAGGTGCATGATAAGTTTAACCAACAGAACTTAGTTCAGACAACATTATGTACTTAGTCAATTAGTATCATCTGGCAGACTTTAGAATTTCAAGAAAAACCTGATT
>JAJOOR010004539.1:0-11069 GCA_036250505.1 Solanum acaule
AGGACATGGAGCTGGATATCGCAGACCCTTTGAACTATATTGAAATTAATGCTCCTAAACTAAGATCCTTGAACTTTGGTAGCAAATTAAATTCTATACGCTTCAAGAATACCCCTCTTCTTACAGATGTGTCAATAATTGTGGCGAATGATGTAAATCATGATTCGGTAAATAGAGGAACATGTAATCTTGTTGAGTTTTTTGGTTCCTTGCCTGCTTTGAAGAATCTTTGCTTGGGTCATTCTATTATCAAGGTGAGTTTTCGTGCCTGGAATTAATACTTTTCATGTTCGTTCAAATTAAATGTCGATGTGCCCTGACTTCATATTGTTTGCCTTGGAAGACACTGATTACAGGAATAATAGATCGAATTCCGGTGAAGCTTCCCATGCCTCTTGTCAATCTTAGACAGATTTACCTATTCGATATTTGTCTTAGTGATCTAGATGAAATCCGATGTCTTCTGTGCTTGATAAAAAGCTCTCCATATTTGGAAGAAATAATTGTCATTATTAATCAGGTAATTAACAACTTCTTATCTCCTTTTCCTTTTTAGTTAAATGTTCGAAGTTTATGTTCGTTTTCTCATTTTGTAATCTTTCCTCAGGCAATTAATAAAGAAGGAGGAGATGATCTTCCTGCTCTTAAACTTTTGGAATCTCAATATGATTCAGGCATAAAGTTGAATCGACTTACCAAAGTTAGACTGATAGATGTAAAGGGAACAAAGGTAGAGATGGAATTTATCAAGCTTCTGTTGACCACGTCTCCAATGTTGGAAAAGATGATGATATCTCCTTACTACATAGAGCCTGAATCTCCTCAAACATTAGTTGAGATACTGAAAGAGGTCAACAAATTTCAGAGGGCATCATCTCGAGCAAGAGTCTTTTTTTGAAACTGGTAACTTAATTATAAAAGAAAAAATTGATTAGAAAATGAACAAGTCAATTTTAGAGGTGGAGAATTTTAATACAAGCTACACATTGACTATGTAACATATATTATGATAAGGATATGGTAAAACATTCCCAATTTGTCTTCTTTTGCTTCTTTCTTGTAAAGTATATAGTTTACATGAGTATTTAGGCAATTTATACTAAGCAGATATGATCTAGTTTATGTTAAGAAAAGAAAGAACAAAGCATGCATAATGAGACATACAAAATTCTACAACATGAATATTGTACCAACCAAATGTGGGAATATTGAAAAATATTTTTCTCCGTGTTGAACACACTCAGAATTAGGGTGTTCATGGTTCAGTTTAAATTGGTTTTACCAAAAATATGGCCAAACCAATTAAATTAGTTTTTGTTTTGATACAAGAATCAAACCAAGCCAATTAAGTCAGTTTTCTAGGGTTATTTTTATTATTTTCAATAATATTGATTGACTTATTAAATAATGATGTGATTTCTTGTGGAAAAAATTGTTTGTGGAGTGATCTTATTTCAATAACTCGGAGAATGAAAAAGGACTTTACACCAAATAAAAGAATTCATAGATCAAAGTGGAAAAGTCTATGTTGATCAAGAAAACTTTATTTATTTCCTTTCATCACTAAATAGCATAACCAAATGGAGCCATCAAACTAGTATAATGAATCGATCTCAATATACGCCTCTACTTACTATATGTTGCACTTGAGTAATTGAGTTAGCAGTTTCTCGTAAAAAGGGATAAGGCATAAGTACTCCCCTAAACTATGACTGAAATTCCAGCGACACACCTAAACTTAACTAGGGTTCTATTATCCCCTCAAACATAGAGATGAAGGCTCACCCGTCAGTTAGGACTAAGACCTTTAGCAGCAATCCCTCAGTCCCAGAACTACATGACACTATAGGTTTTAATGGTCAACTGTCAGACCAGAGCTGACACCATAGTCCTTTATGGACATCAACTTAGTGAATCTACATTCGACAATGTTCGTGCAAGGTCTAGAGCGCCCTCCCATGACTGGGGTGCATGTTGGACTCTGTTTAGCTTAGACAGAGTATGTCAGTTAGTAGTATCTCTCATAGTTCAGTCTCAGCTATTGCATGGCCTTGTATTTCAGTTTACTTAGTACAATGTTGATTAGTTACATGCTTATTATTTAGTCATTGCATCAACTCATTTATTGTTAGTTCTATATATTAAGTTCAGCATCTCAGATTTATCATGTTCACCTTATGTTATTAGATTATTGTGTACATCTCACCAAATTGTAGATAACTGCACCAAATTGTGGAAAACTTTCTTTGGAATCAAATATGGCAAATTTTGAAAAAGAATTCCTATATATCTATGAAAAAATTTCCTAATAATGTTAGGCTTAGGTAATGAGGATTTAAATTTATTACATTTTGTTCAAGTGATCAAGCAAATTTTGAAGAGGACCTATTGTAAGAGCGTTCAACATCAAGGAAAGCATTGTCTAATACTTGTGCCGAAATTATGAGCTTCATATCACCGGATCAAACTTGTAGGTGCAATTCGTGCTCTTAGAATTGACAATCAATTTGTAGTAGAAAATCCAAATAAAATTATTAAATGACAAAAAAATCATGCTATAATTATCCATAAGCTAGAAATACTTCAAACCAAAAATGAGTTGGCAAATGACCGAAAGTCAACTAATCAATCTCTTGCAAATTAGAGACAATTGTTAGAAAAACTCTGGTATGTTTTAATCTGGATAACTTTAACATATCGACATAGTCACTTCTTATGAAGTTTCAAATGTTACGCGAAAGATAAACTACATAAAAAATATATTTGTTTCACAAATACTTCAAGTCTTGTTTTTAGAGGTTTAAGAAGTCGAGCACCCCAACAAGCCTCGAAGTAGGGGCATTTGTATATAGTGAAGTTTTATTAATAAATACATATTAAATTTTATATTGAATCTTAAATTCATGATATGCTAACCAAGTTAAATTATTGGTAATAAAGTTGGATTAATATTTAAATTAAATTAAATGACTTAAATAAAGTCCAACTTACATTTGGGCTAGTCTGTAAGCTGATAAAACGAGCTCAATTCATGTTACTCAAGCCCAAGGTCCTATAAAGTTACTTGGAGCCCAAAATACCCCGAAACCCTAGCCACGCATATATAAAAGGCTCTTCATAAGACAAGAAGGACACATAGAAAAACAAAGATTCTCTGCTCTTCAGTGGAGGCAAGTCTTCATCTCTAAGTGGTGAGCGGACTGTAACATTGTTTGTCACTAGAATGAATCATTTCAAATAATTCAAAGATATATCTAACATTTTCTCATAATGATCCATCTGAAATAACTCACATGTATATTTAACATTTTTCCTAAAATGAATCATTTGAAATAATTCAATGTTTTATTTAACACTTCCTAAATCAAAATTGGTATGTTTTACTTTACTTTCTCTTTCTATCTAATCAGTATGTAAACTTGTTTAAAAGTGATGCTTTGTATGTATAAGTGATAGAATATTCAGGCCTTAGTTGTTTGCATGCATTTAATGGAAGTCTGAATTTGGCAGACATTAGACCATTAGTGTGTTTGGCTTTTTTACTTAAAAATCTTTTAATTGGTCTCAAAGGGTCTGAATGAATCAGATCTGTGACAGAGTCTTATTCTCATTCAGACCTTTATAAAGGCACTGTTTTTTGAAAAAAAATTGTGCTCCATATTTTTTTCTTCAAAAAAAAATAAAAATCAATTCTCTCTTATGCTCTAATTTTATTAATTATTCAAATTATTATACTTAAATTTTTAATTTTTGTTATTACAGTTTGTTTATCAAGAATTGATAAAATTTATTGTAAAATTTTTATTTGACTAAAGTGCAAAAACAACTTCATAAATATGTGTTTTTGTAATAAAAAACTGACATTGTTTTCTAGCAATTACTTTTATTATTATAAATTTTATATATAGTCCATGTAGTTCCATTTTATTTTTATCAAATTTAAAATATTAATTTATAATTTAAATATCTTAACGTTTATCAAAGACTGGTGTTTTTTCTAATATTTTGTTAATGTAATATTTAACTACTATTTTATTTGAATTATAATATTTATTGTATTTACAGATTAATAAAAAATGTATATTCAAATGTCTAATAACAAACCGTCTTAATTATTCAGTGTTCAGATTTAGTATCTGAATTCAGATTCAGATGTCTTAATCTTAATGAAAACAAATGAGGTTTAGTTCTTGATTGGTATTTTGAAGATTGATTGTGCCTTTTGAGGACTAAGGCATCACATTTGAGAAAGGATTTGACATATAGAACTTTTTGTGATAGAATTGTATTTAGAAATTTTTAGTTATTCTATATTTGTATATCATTATAAGTGTTAGTTTTCTTAAATGGTATTATTGCTCATGTTTTTACAACATGGTTTATTTCTTGTGTGTATCCAGATTCATATATCGATACCTAAAATGACGGAAGAAGTGTCAAGAAGAACTTGTGATCAAATCAGCAATCTGCCTATCAATGCAATTGATGATATTCTTACACGTTTGCCTCTGCGAGATGCTGTTAGGACAAGTATTTTGTCGAGAAAATGGAGGTATGATTGGGCCAAAGTTCCAAAACTTACTCTTGATGAATCACTCTGGAAAGATCTATCAACCCGTGAAGTTAGAGTTAAGCTTGGTAGGATTCTCCTTCATCTATTTTCACTTAGGCAAGGACCAATTAAAGAGTGTAGAATCTCCATTCCGAAATCAAAATACTTCCCTGAGGTTGACAATTTGATCTTTTTCCTGTCAAGGAATGAGATCGAGTATCTCGTTCTTGAACTTCCTAAGGGGGAGAAGTACAAATTGCCCTCTTTTGTTTTCACAAGTTCAAAAATGAGGCATTTGACACTTCAATATTGTGTAATCAATCTTCCAACTACCTTTCAAGCATTTGGTAAACTTCTTCGCTTACAATTGTTTAATGTTTCTATTTCTGAAAAACATCTTGAGAAATTAATATCTCGTTGCCCACTGCTTGAGAACATGGAGCTAGATATCTCAAACCCTTTGAACTATATTCAAGTTAATGCTCCTAACCTAAAATTCTTGAACTTTGGAAGCAAAATAATTTCTATATGTTTCAAAAATACCCCACTTCTTGCTGATGTGTCAATTATGGCGGATAATGTGAATCATGGTCCCGTGGAGGATGGCGTAAATCATGGTCCTGTGGAATTAATTGTGGTGGATGATGTAAATCGTGATTTTGTGGAGAGAGGAACATGTAATCTTGTCGAGTTTTTTGGTTCCTTGCCTGCTATTAAGAATCTCCGATTGGAGCATTTCATAATCAAGGTGAGTTTTCGCATCTGAAACTAATATTGTTCATGTTCGTTGACATTAAATGTCTTTGTGCCCTGACTTCATTGTTTCCCTTGGAAGACCCTGATTGCAGGAATCGATGAAATTCCAATGAAGCTTCCCATGCCTCTTCTCAATCTAAGAAAGATTTACCTATTCGACATTTGTCTAAGTGGACTAGATGATATCCGCTTTCTTCTTTGCTTGATTAAAAGCTCCCCATATTTGGAAGAAATCGTCATTATTAATCAGGTAATTAAATTTCTCCATTTCCTTTTCCTCTCGCCGGATGTTTTAGATTATGTTCATTTTCCTCATTTTGCAATCTTTCCTCAGGCAATTAATAACGAACGAGGAGATGATCTTACTGCTTTTAAAGTTTTGGAAGCTAAGTATGATTCAGGCATAAAGTTGAATCGGCTTACCAAAGTCAGATTGATAGATATTAGGGGCACAAAGGCTGAAATGGAATTTATCAAGCTTCTATTGGCCACATCTCCGGTGTTGGAAAAGATGATGATCTCGCCATACTACATAGGGCCTGAATCTCCTCAAACATTAGTTGAGATACTGATGCAGGCCAACACATTTCAAAGGGCTTCACCTCGAGCAGTAGTCAATTTTTAATTTTTAATTTTTAATGCAAGCTACACATTGATTATGTAATATGTGCATTTACCCTAATGAGTTTTTACAACACTCCTTATGAATGGATTTTTATTTCCAACCAAAAAAAAAAACAATAAGCCATGGTTGTAGAGAAGGGAAATACAGTGGTCAGGTGTGTTTGGTATGAAATAAAACATTTTGCAGCAAATTAATTAAGTGGGTTATTTATTTATTTTCTGTTCAATAGGTAAGTCAAGTATATTATTCTAAAAGAACATTTTGTATATAATTTAGATAAATACTATGAGAAGTGTGGGTAAGGATACATGTATGGGGTGGTGGGGATAAGATGGGTTGTGTTGGAGCTAGGGTGGGAAAGACACCATCAATATGGAATGTTGCTCGTTGAACTTATTTTTCCCACCTCAACAAGTGAAGTCATTTTATCATTTTAAAGGAACTTACTTTCCTTTGAAAAATATTTTTCAAATATTTTGACCAATTGATTATGGAAAAATTAAGAATATTTTCCTCCATACTGAATCATATTTTATCTATAAAGTTATTGAGTTTCTCTTTCTAGAAGCTATTGCATGTTCATCTCTTAAAAGCTTTTGCACATTTGCTATAGAATTTAGTTGAGTTAGCATACAATTGAGTTAATAGTTCCTTGTCAATGATAATAAGAACAAACAAATATATGTCTCTACTAAATTAGGTTTTTACAATTTTTGTTTTACCTAAACTAAGATTCTTGAACTTTGGAAGAAAAATAATTTCTATATAAATTCTACATCATAACCCAAGTATGATAATGAAGAGAAATTCATAGGGTTTGAAGAAACTTACGTAACACGAAAAATAACAACAATGTTTCCACGTGAAGGGATAGTCTTATATACCTTAGTCTCTTTCAAAACACAAATAAAAATCCTAACTTTGATAAAGAACATCCAAGAATTCTATAATTGAGTCTTTGAGAAGGATTGCTTCGAAGACCTTACCATCGTAGAGTAAAATAATTGTATCGAGAATTTGCATATTGATATTAAAAAAACTAGGAAATTCTTAGAATAATATGGGAGGAATGTAGAGGTGATGAGAGGAGAGGAGAAGAGGCGTCCTAGGGCTCAAGTGAAAAGTTTTTTTTTTTAATATATCCATATAATAAATAAGAGCATATCTAAAGCTACAAGGATAATTATTAAATAGTTTAGCATAATATAAAACATTCTCCTATAGTAGTTATTAATACGATCAAGAGAAACTTTGTTATAATCATTTTTGTACATTTATTGTGAATACATAGAGTTAAAAATAATACAATAAAAAATTGAAAGATTTTATTGAAATTATATTGTTCATTTAGAAATTTTCACTCACTTTATATATTAATTAATCTAATCCCAAATCAAGTTTTTATTTATCTTTATCCATGTTATTTCATTTTGATATAGGCATTATATTTCCGAACTCCCTAGCCCGACTAATATGGTTCCGAGTCTTTATATTAATCTTTGTACATGTTATTTCTTTTGGCTACAAGCCTCATGTATCCATACTTACTTTCTCGACTAATCTCGTTCCATGTTGGATAAGCTCACAAATGGGGTAATTAAGCATAAGAGATTCTCCATTTTCAAAAGCCAGAGAGGTGCTACATACGGTAAACGCAACTACAAGGTGAATAATGATTTTAAAAAATGTTCATATTTGATGTTTACATCAATTCATACCACGCTATCAAGATTTAAACAATAAATTAAAGTGAAAAGTACGTATTAATTAACTATGATTAAATGATAACAATATATATGAAGACACGTGTCATGTATTTCTAGCAAACGGAACAAAAAATAATTAATAATTTAGAAAAGGAAAAAAAAAGTTAGTTTTGAAAATTATTTTCCAGGTCCTTGTAGTTTCATAAACTACATTTGAGTGCAATATACTTTGCCGTCACATTTCAGATTTCCTAAGTTGTCACCCATTTGCAGACACCCCGGCATGTATTTGCCTATCATTTTCATTTCTCCGATCACAATTTAGTTGGCCGGAAATTCAATCTCAGGTTTTGACTTCTTGTAAATACAACTGTTGATTTGTTTTATACTCTGTACCATTTTTTTGTTAAAGATTACATTTTTATGTGATTAAATTAGCTATATTTGAGACGGGTTTTGCCTAAAATGTTGATGGAGTTAAAGTTAATTATCTGTTGATTTATTTATAGCTCATATGGTGTTGATGTTAAGAGGGTTGATCGGAAAAGTTCTGGAATTTTAGGGATTCTGGGTTTTGCCAACAATGTTTTCCTGTCTGGTTGATCCCAAGAACTGTTAATTTGCTTAATACATTTGAGTGGCAGTTAAATTTGCTATATGTGAGATGGTTTTGTCTAAAATGTTGATGGGTGGAAGTTATATGTTTGATTTATAGGCCAAGCGGGGCGTAGAGGTTAAAGGGTTATCGGGAAAATTATGGAATTTTAGGGATTTTGGGTTTTGCAAACACTGTTTCCGTGTGTGGTTACTTAATCCCAATTTCTACCTTTAATGCATAGAGTTTTTTTTTTTTTTT
Source organism: Solanum acaule (assembly GCA_036250505.1). Lineage (NCBI taxonomy): Eukaryota > Viridiplantae > Streptophyta > Magnoliopsida > Solanales > Solanaceae > Solanum > Solanum acaule. The sequence goes on from JAJOOR010004539.1 coordinate 8,496, forward strand.
TTTGAAACTGATGAAATGTATAGAGTTTTTCCTTTGATTTACCTCTAGGTAATGGGTTTGAGGCGCAGAAACAGTCTCTTTGTTTAAATGCATATGTCTACCCTTCCCCCAACCCTGCTCTGGTCAGATTAGCACTTCGTGCACGGAGAAGCCCTTTTGCTGTGGGCGGGGTTGTGGAAATACTAGGAGTATTTATATGCATTAGAAGGAAGAGTTGTTGTCTATCTTCCTTTTTTTTTCTTTTCTGTTAGTAGTTCATATAGCTCGTTTGGGAGATTAATATATCTTCTCCTTGTAATAGAGTTAGTTACATATTTACGGAGCAATCAACTTCTGATTCTTCTCTCTTACTAACATCACCACTTTGCATGTCTATGAATTCGACTATGATCTAGTCACTTAGACTGAATTTAACTATGATGTAAGTCATGTATAAGGTCTTATGGTCCGATAATGGAATAGAGTTTTTAACTCCACATGTTCTAGATCATTGATGTCTTATGGAATTATACATCAAAGTAGTTGACCTTATACCCCTCAACAAAAAGGAGCAGTTGAGAGGAGACATAAATATACTCGAAGTACCTAGAGCATTGAAATTTCAAGGTTCTCTGCCAAATGGACTTCAGGGAGACTGAGAACAACAGTGTATCCTGTGAATAGGTGGCCAACAACAGTCCTGTAGGGTAGAACTTATGAATTAATGTTTAGGAAGATACCACAACTGAGACATTTAAGGGTGTTTGGATGCTAGTGCTTTGCCAGCAACTTATTTGGAGGAGTGAACTAGGAGGACAAGTTCCTTTATGGGATGTTCTTAAACTCAAAAGGGATACAAGCTATATGATTTGGAGACAAGGGGTTCCTGAAAAGTGAAGCTATTCGTCAGTCTTATTCAGCCCGCTGCACTAAATCCGGTCTGAGACAGTTTCGAGTCACATTTTGCAGCCATATGCAGGTACAAGTTCACAATTAGCTATGCCTAAATAGGATATCATTGCTGAAATTGACATTGGAATGCCTTTTCCACAGTCTCGAGAAGAAGTGCAGTAGGACCAGATGTTGCACAAGCTGGTGATTTACCTCCTGACCAAACTGGTGAAGTTGTTGCAGAACTCAGAGAATCATCTAGGAGACTCAGGCCGTCTGTATGGCCATAGGAGTATGTTGTCCCTATACAAGCATAGTAAAAGTTGTCCCTATACAATGTCCAATTACAAAATAAAATAAGACCAATGGTGATGTGGACAGATTTGAGGCTGGTTGGTGGCTAATGGGTACAATCAACAAGAAGAATTGGACAATGATGAGACATTTTCTTAGGTGGCCAAGATTGTCTGTGGTGGGACTGTTGTCAGTTAAGTAGCCTCAAGAAATTGGCCTTTGGCTAAGATGGATGTGAATAATGCTTTTCACGAGAGAGATCTTTAAAAATTAGGTTTATATGGATCTGCCTCAAGGGCTCCATAGCCTGGGGAATATAAAGTGTGCAGGCTGTTTAAATCTCTTTATTCATTAGGTGGATAGGTTAGGAAGTTGTGATGTTGTGTTATGTTTATTCTCTGTCCCATTTCTTGTTTTTTTTTTTTTGCTCAGACGAAAAGATCTCATTAGTTTTGTCTAATTTGAAGTTCTTTCTTTTGATAAGAAAAAAGAAGTGTAACTTATGAGGTGTTTTCAGAATTGAATCCGTGACAAAAATTTAAGTTTTAATGTTCAAAAAAAAATTCAAGTTTTCTTTCTGAATGCTGAGAGGTTGAATTTGATCTTTGTGCAGATATTATCCAACTGAAGTTGATGAATGGACACTGATTCGGAGAGAGATTTATTAAGTGATTTGCCTCAAAGTATCATAGAAAGCATCCTCGTAAAAGTTCCATTAGTTGATGCTGTAAGGACAAGCATATTGTCAAGAAAATGGAGATACAAGTGGGCAGCCATTACAGAACTTGTTTTTAATGACGCATGTCTGACTTCTGGCCATGACAAATCAATTATCAGCTGCAATCTTGTAAATTTCATTACCCGTTGCCTGTTTCTTCATGACGGGCCGATTCACAAATTTGAATTGAATACTTCCTACTCCCCAGCTTCTCCTGATTTAGATCAGTGGCTACTTTTCCTTTCTCGTAAAGATATCAAAGAGTTGATTATTGATATAGGAGAAGATGACTGGTTTAGAGCACCTTCATGTGTGTTCTTTTGTCCTAAGTTGACTCATTTGGTGCTTGTTCGATGTGAATTAAACCCACCTCCAAATTTCAAAGGCTTCTTGTGTTTGAAGCACCTTAGTCTCCAACAAGTTATCATTCCTCCACATGATATTGAAGTTCTGATCTCTAGTTGCCCTCTTCTCGAGAGCTTGACATTGTCATATTTTGACAGTTTGGAGCTTACTATTCGAGCTCCAAATCTCAAATATCTAAATTTGGAAGGTGAATTTAAGGATATACGCCTTGAGAATACTCCACATCTGATCGGTATTTCAGTTGCCATGTATATGACTGATGATATAGCTGAGCACTTTGAACAATGCTCAGGTTGCAATTTCGACAAGTTTCTTGGTGGTGTTCC
>JAJOOR010004540.1:0-23735 GCA_036250505.1 Solanum acaule
CATATCATGTACTATATAAAATCTCTCTACTTAAGTTCACTAAAGGAGTTCAAAAATATAACAAATAAACACACAAAGAAGCCGAAGGGAGTTCATCACTTACAATATACATACATAAAATAATTCTATTTTAACCATATATAAACAATGTAACATTTTCACTAAAATGGTTCAAAATATAAAAGGTAAACACATGAAGAACCCAGGGTGAGTTCAACATATACTATATATCATATGATAATTTTTAACCATGTATATAAACAACTTAATTTTCCACTAAAAGGGTTCAAAATATGAAAAGTAAACACACAAAGAAGTCAAAAGCAGAGTTCAACATTTACTCTCTATATACATAACAGGGATCTTTTCAACCATGTATATAAACAATGTAATTTTCCAGTGAAATCCCACGGCCCTACCTAGCTCCGCCCCTGCTGTATAAACCACATAGCGCCAGAATCGGAAAAAAAAAGAGAATTGTTTACCAGGGGATTTCAGAGCAGATTTTCCACTTTTCGGCAAAGAAAACCCTTTTCCTCCTTTCTCCGCCATTGTTGCTATTCACTGTTCACCAAAACCATAAATACCCAAAAACACAAAACAACAGTTTACCCTTTTGAAAGTAGTACAACCCCAAGCTGTCAAAATTAACGAAATTCAACAACTAATAGCATTTATACATGATTTTTCAAGGGATTTCAGATTACCAAACGACATGCAAACTATAAAATTCCAAAAAAAAATAAAAAATTACAGATGAACTGGATGGTGTCCAACTCTATAGTGAAATATCAAAAACAAAAAGGAATTCTATGGAAAATTATTCAAAATTTGAAGTACCTGATGAAAATTTTTAGGACGGAGAAAAAGTTGGAAGCTCAATGGAGAGTGTGAAGAAAGGCACGACAAAATGGAACAAGCTATATATGTGCCCAATTGTAACCAAAATTTTTATTGGGAAATGTGTCAAATTGTAGTTTTATTTGCAATTTACGCCTATATACTCGTTAAAAAAAATGGTGAATATATATACCCATTAAATAAATAAAAAGTGCATATATTCTAAATATATGTTCATCATCATAAGTTAAACACAAACTTTAGAGTAATTAAAAAATATTGAAATTGATTTGTTATATTTTTTTGTAATATATTTTCATCATTTATTTTTATCTGTTTCATTTAGAATTTGCGCACATTAAACTAGTGTTTTATTTAGAGCTGTCAAAATGGGCTTAGCCCATGGGGCGGCCCAACCCGTTATTGGGGTAGGTTGGGATAGGTTTTCAAGCCCATTTAAAACTAGGGCTTATAAGTCCGGCCCATATGAGTCATTGGCCCTTTAGGCTTGATTGGGGTCGGCCCATATGCCAAAACTTTTTATTCAAAGGTAACTTACAATAATCTCACTAGTATATAATCTAATTACTTAAATACACGTTATGTTGTAATATTATGAATCTTACTAGATTTTGGTACGTCTAGATATAAGTATCTCGAAATATATGAACTCAATATTAGGTTAATTTGTTCTAGATACACTCTATTCAAGTAGATTCACATGTATCTAGGAAACATAGACAGATCTCGCGCCCTCACCTCCCTCCCATCTTGCTTGTCACTCTCTTATCTCGCTCGCGTGTCTGGTATGCGAGATACATATTAATTACACTAGATTTTTCGCTAGTGTTATTGAAACGACATCATTGTTTGTCATATTTGATTTGAAAATCTTCTCATTTTCTTGATATTATAGAATTATAAATTTGAAAAGAAAAAAAAGGGCTAGCCCGCCCCAGCCCTTGGCCCTTCTAGGGTTGGGTTGGGTTGAGCAATTTCAGGTCCCACCAAATGTGTAACACCCCGAAAATTTCTAAGGTAAGGCCCGAACCATTCTTTAATTACCTGTAAAATTGAATCGGGTGATCCTTAAGTTACTCATATGTGTAAAGGTCAATTATTTGGTGTTCGAATGGATTTGGATATGACTTAAGGTTAGACGAACCCCCTAGCACAATGTTGAGTCGAAATCTTCATTTTCGATCAAGTTTTGACATAAGATTCTACTTAGGTCAACTTCAAACGATCATATCTCCCAGCACATAATGAATTAGGTGGCCTATGACCTACTAAATTAAAGGTCTTTGAATCCTCTTTCCAACGCCACCAAGTTTGCCTCATTTCATGTTTGGAGTAAAATGTTATGACCGTTTTACCAAAGACTGTCAAACTAGAGTTTTCTGAATCTGTGAACGACGACTCCAAACGATGGCCCGTGGTTTAAACGACGACCCATCCTATCAATTCGTCGATAGAGTGCTCGAGGTCAACTTTTGGGACCCAAATCCTATGGACCCAACCGACGGTTTGTGGGTGGACCTATTAGCCATCGTTTGGACCCGTAAATGGACTTTTGAACCTTAAAAACTCAATATAGAATTCAAGGATGTGATCTACGGTCCGTGGGTCAAACCACAATCTATAGATGGTCCCGTGGACAGTTTTTGATAGCTTTTTAAGAAGGGTATTCCCACCCTTTCTAAGCCTAACCCACGACTTGTTTTCACCTAATTAAGGTCTAAACAGTGTTACAATATTATTTTACATTCTTTAACACTTCAAAGACTTAGAGCAAGGATTCAAAAGGAGAAAAGGTAGGGTTTTCTATCGCTCTTCGAATTTCATCGATTTCGCCAAGAACTTTGTTCTTCCCAGGTATGTAAGGCTATCATAGTGATGGACTGAGTTCGTCATCACGCCCTATAACTACTTTCTATCAGTAAAGAATAATCTAGAGTTACATCCTTAGTTTTGATAATTCTTGAGATGAGTTCTTTGTTAAATTTCGAGTTGTTATTCCTAATGTATTGAGATTCTTGAGTTGATTATCCATGTCAATTTTTCAGCATGAACCCTATTATTTAAAGTATTCATTGAGTTATTAATGAGAATCTTTTTAACCGAATAATTATCTTAAATTGATTTTCTCACAATGTAAAAAGGAGTTTTTGAGGAAAGTTTAAAGAGGCATTTTGAGTAGAGCTTAAGGGAATTATTGATTCCCAAATTTATTAATTTTATAGTGAGAAAAGAGAAACTTTGATTTTTAAACAAGTAATGAGTTCAGAGTTAATTCAGAGAGGTTGCCTTTTTTAAGAGGATAGTTGAGTAATTATCTAAAACCAGAGAAAGAGTAATGTTTTTATGCATTGAGAAAAGATAAATATTATTGGGAGTAGTATTAAGCACCGATATGAGGGAGAATTCAGACAACTCACAGCCCCCATAAACCATATCTTGCCAACATGGGTACAAGATCATACTTTTTAGATGAATCCTTAGCGCCTTCGGGCATAGCTTAGTGCATCCACTTAGTTGAGTTGTTCTACATCCCGGCACGATATAGGAAAGTTCTGGCAGTGTGGACAATATGTTGTATCATCACTTAGCTCATAGTGATGGTTGTCGGTTAGAGAATCTCCCAATAGAGTTAAAGTGTATTTTTATATATCATTTATTATGCTAAAGTTCAGGGAATGAGAAAGTATTTTTGTAAAGTTTTAATGATTTCACTTCCTTATTTCTTTACATTCAGTTGAGCATATATCTACATATATTGCAGCTATTTCTTTCAATTGTTTGTTATTCAGCTATATTACATGCTCGTACATTCAATGTACTGATGTCATTCGACCTGCATCTTTTATGATGCAGATACAGATGTTCAGGATCATCAACAGGCATTTCATTGGGATCATTTTGCGCTTCAGACAGTTTTGGTGAACCTCTTTGCTTTCCGGAGGATTTCACAATTTACTTTCATGTTATTGTTGAGTTGTCGTGGGTCTTGTCCCGAATTCTATCATTCACAACCCAAGCCTACACCCTGGACGTGGTCGGCACTCGAGAACCATTGTTGGTCCCCAAGCGAACCCTCATCCTGGCTGGCTACAAGCGGAAGACTAACTCAAGCATACAAAAGCTTAAAACTGAATTAAATTCAATAAGCTAGCATACTCAACCTTTTTAAAAGTCTGTACAATACTCAAAATAGAAGTAAATACAACAACTCCTCAATTTTGTCTATTTATGAAGCCTCTACTATTACAGAAGGATATCGGGACAAGACCCACGACATCTCAAAACTACTAACTGTAAGATAAAGGTGAAGTCCTTCGGAATATAAGATGGCTCACCAAAGCTGACTGGAATATCACATGACCTCAACGAAACGCCTGTTGATAATCCTGAATACCTGTATTTGTATCATGAAATAATGCAGGCCAAATGGCTTAGTACATGGAATGTATGAGCATGTAAGGGGAATTCCAAAGCATAAACATAAGCTTGAACTGATGGAAAAGAAATATACTTACCTCTTCTTAACTCAACTCAACTCAACCCAACTCAACCCAACTCAACCCAACTCAATGAAACATAGTTGAACTCAACTCAGAGAAAATAGGGCTCAACTCAATAGTAAGATACTCAACTCAGTGAAACATAGTTCAACTCAACTTAGAGAAATAAGGGTCAACTCAACAATAAGTTACTCAACTCAAACTCAAGATACTCAGTAGCAATAAAATATGCAATATCTGGAAATCTTTTAAAACAATAGGCAATAACGCAATTGTATGCAAAAATACAATAATAGCTCAATTGTATGAAAATACAACAATTACTCTCTTTGTATATAAAAATACAAAGTAACTCTGTGGGAGATTCTCTAACTGATAATCATTACTATGAGCTATGTGATGATATATTGTCTAGCCTACGCTTCCATAATTGTCCTATATTTTGCCAGGGTATAGAACCTACTACTAAGTGGATTCACTAGTCTATGCTAAAAGCATTAAGGAATCATCTAAAAAGTATTACCCTTTCTACCCACGTTGGCTACATGGTTTATAGGGGCTATGAGTTGTATGAACTCTCTCCCATATAGGTGCTCAATACTACTCCAAAATATACTAGCTCATATGTTCTAAAAACATAACTCTTTATGTGGTTTGAGATTATTACTCAAAAATCTTTCTCTTAAAAGAGATGGTACTCAGAACTGCTCATGAAAACTCTTTTGGAAAACGGTGTTTCCTCTTTTCTTAAATGTAAAAATATTTACTCTTGGGAATACTTAGTTCCTATATATCATTTTAAAGAAAATGAACTCAACTCTACTCTTCCTCAAACTCATATGCTCATGTTTTAAAAAGGTTTGCAAAAAGACTTCTCAAAATAGGGTTCATGCAGAATTATGGGCATGAACTACTCAACTCAAGGACCTTCATGGGTAACATGTAGTAGTCCCACGACTAGGAATATAATCTCAAAATTATTAGTAACTCAATACTCAAGACTTAGAACTTGAAGATACTACTCATCTCAAAGATACTCAATTTTTGGAGTTCATGCGGAATTTATGGGCATGAACGACTCGACTCAAGGGTCTACATAACAATATGGAACTCATGTATACGACTCTTCTCATTCTCATACTTACTTCCTCAAAACTTAGCTCAAATCGATAATTGATCTCAAAGGATTCACAATTGAACTTGAAGACTTTCTAAACTCTACTCTTAACTCTTTCTTGAATTTGAATTATGAATTCAAGAGTTATGATTCATGATATGAGGGATCTCGATGATAGTGTAGACTCATGAATACATTCTCCTCACTCTCATGCTCACTTACTTGAGTCTTGAAACAAGTTATTAGAAATTGTAGAAGACTCCTCAAAAGACTCAAAGGGACTTTCTCAAAAGACTCGAATGAACTCTCAAGACTTGACTCTTAACTCTACTTTGAATTTGAATTATGAATTCAAGGTTATGATTCATGTTATGAATGATTTATCGATGTTTATAAGTATTTTAGAGTGTTTAGAATCAATAGGGATTGAAGGAACCCTTTTAAAGAACTCAAATCGATAGTTGATCTCGAAGGATTCACAATTTAACTCAAAGACTTTCTTGAACTCTACTCTTAACTCTTCCTAAAATTTGAATTATGAATTCAAGGATCGTAACTTGATATATAGGATATCTTGATGATTGAATGTAGGTTGGATAGTAAAAATCACTAAGAGAACGAATACATGTTTTAAAAGATCGAATACGGAATGAAGAATGAAGGCGGAAAGGACCTGACGTCTCTGGCGCACCGCGCCAGTCCTCAGTTGACTGAGGTTGGTTTGGGGCGCACTGCAGGTGCAGGGCACCATCCCCTCAGGCGCAACAGGGGCACGCCGCCCCATTGTCACGTTCCAGACGAATTCGATGAACTTTTCTTCAATTTTTCCAACCCTACCTCGTCTAAACTCGAATGATTTCCTCCAAACTATTTTGGATCCTTAAACCCAACCTAATTACAACGAATTCTACACCAAAAACCCACCAAGAACAACACTTATTCACAACTCTCACCTCAAGAACTTCATTATCAAAAACAAAGCACAAAACTTCAAGAACTCAATAAGATTATCAATATACTCAATCTCATAGATGAAATTCGTAAAAGAAACTCATGATTGGCGTATGGGCGAACAGCCCAACACTATGAAAGTTTACACCTCTTAGGATAAAATCATTGGCGAAATCCTTTGAAGAATCGCAAGAATCTTGACGAACGCCTTGAACCTTCCCTCTTTTCTCCTCTTCTCTTCTTTTCTCTTGTTGAACTCCTCTAAAAACTCTAAGCGTATTTTAGGAATAACTAAAACTTATTCCAATCAGTTTAGACTCCTAAAATCTTATCAAAAATGTTTAAATCCAATTGGATTAGGAAAAGACCAAAATACCCCTCATATTTTCGGGTAACTTTCCTTAATTGGACAGCCTAACTTCAAACAAGCATATCTCCCTCATACGAGCTCAAAAATTAGCAAACTTGGCGGCGTTCGAAAGAGGATTGCAAGAACTTTAATTTGATATCTTATGGGTCTCCTAACTCATCATATGATGAAAGTTATGGTTGTTTGAAGTTGACCCAAAACTTAAAAGAACTTAGGAATGACTTGAATGAACTCTCTTCTAAAACCCTAAGTGTATTTGGATTTATGAAAACTGACCAAAATCATATTTGTCCCCAAAATATTACTAAAATTCGTTTTAAGCTGATTGGGCAAGTAAAAGACCAAAACACCTTTCATATTTTCGGTTAACTTTCCTTATTTGGATAGCCCGACTTCAAACGGGCATATCTCCCTCATACGAGCTCAAAAATTAGCAAACTTGGTGGAGTTAGAAAGAGGACCCATAGATCTTTCATTTGATATCTTATGGGTCTCCTAACTCATCATGTGCTAAAAGTATGGTCATTTGAAATTGACCCCAAACTTAAAAGAACCTAGGAATGACTTGAAGGAATTCTCTTTAGTTCTTTTTGGAACTCAAGGTGCTACATCTAGCGACCCTAAAACTTAAGAAAATTTTAAATTCCTCTGTAAATCTTACTCACTAGTCACTACGAAGAATGGTTTGAGTCTTAACTCAAAAAAATTCTGGGTGTTACACTATCCTAGTTTTAGAGGCTTCATAGACAGTTAGAGTTGATGAGTCTCTCAGTATTTCCCTTTTGTTTGAGACGTTTTGAGATTGTTTTGCAAAGTATTATTATTATTGCACTTAAGTATTTTCAGACTGTTGAGTTAAGTATTTACTTGAGTTTGAATGTTATAAATTCTATTTTTAAAGCTTCTTTATTCTTGAGTAAGTCTTCCACTAAACAGTCAACCAGGTTAAAGGTTCGCTTGGAGATCAGAAATGATTCTCGAGTGTCGGCCACGTCTAAGGTGTAAGCTCGGGGCGTGACAAAATGAAGGGTTGGCCCGCCCTAACCCTTCAAATTCCTTGGCCCGTGAGGCTTGGGCAAGATGGTGCTGGCCGGCCCTTTTGACAGCTCTAGTTGTATCACAAAATTTTAAATATTTTTGACAAGTCATTTCTGGGTGCAGTGTGACAATGTGTTTGGTTATAGATTTTAGGAGAAATATTCAATTTTAAAAAAATACTATGACTTATACTCGTAAATTCTAAAAATTATTTAAAATACTCATAAATTGTATTATCGTTTTATAATTAACACATTTCGTGAAAAATCATAACAAAGAACACAATTAATATGAATATGAAAAAAAAGGAATGAAACAAAAGAAAAATATCATTGATTTATATATGAAAAACTACTATTACTACTTGTATAATTGGAAGAGACTCCGGAGAGCAGGCACATAATTTTTTTTGTAAAATATGTAGATAATTGTATAAATTTTGTACAACAAACTAGGACTAAAATTTAGTCCAAAATTATGAATGATGAGTGTTTTAAAAAATGTGGGATAATTTTAAAATTTCCAAATATTAAGGACCCGTTTGGCCATAGATTTCTCAAGTAATATTTGGGGGGAAATTTGGCAAATAGTGTTTGTCCATACAATTTGCCATTATTTGGCAAGTATCCCAAATTCCCAAATACTAGTTTTTTCTAGTATTTGGGCCAAATCTCATTATTTGAGATCTTTTAAAAATTAAAATTTTACACCAAACTTTTATCTTTTACAAAAACACCCTCTATAGTAGTTGTTTGCGTTGCATTACATAATTTTTTACGCGACACCAAAGTAGTGATGAAATATTCAATGAATATATATGAAAGTGATGATATGATTGTTGATGAAAATGATGAACAATCGGCTTAGGGTAACAAAGTCATGTGCTTTGTCTACTTCACGATGTATGGAATGATGTTTGTTGCACTCACTCCAAACTACCACATTGCTCAAGTGTCATGGACACTACTTGTTATTTGTTACAACGAAGATTCAATTGACTTGTAATACAAACTTGTGATTAGTTTTGATAGTTTTTAAAACTTATGGGTATACATCATATTTTTCTAAAAAGGTGAAATATGTTTCCCAAATACTATGGTCAAACACATGGTAAAATTTCACCCAAATAATATTTGCCAAGAATATTTAGAAATATATGGCCAAACACTAGCTTAGTTTTTTCTAGTATTTGAAAACTTGAGATGTTTGCCAAATAATAACAAATTTTATGGTGAAACACTATTTCCCAATTTTTCCCCATATATATTTGGAAATTTTTGTGGCCAAACAGAAAAATAATGATTACTGTGAGTGCTTTATCACAATATCAATATTAATGGATGTATATATGTTTTTCTCTTAAAGTGGATGAGTAAAAGTGAACGAATAAAGTAATAATTAATTATGTTTGTAAAAAATATAGAATCTCTAAGATTATCAACAATATAAATATAGAGATTCTGATCAAATATTTTGATATTAATATATTATTTCATCATTTAAACACTGATATTTACGAAATAATGTACAATTATAATTTTTTGTTATCAGTCTTAGAAGAATCTAATTTTCAAAAAGATTTAAAATTTGTATCTTAGAGCTTAAATCTTTATACATTTATTTATGAATTTATTGAAATTGTATCAACTCCCTTATACTTTTAGTTAGGTGATTGATCTTGAACTTTTGACGTCACTCTAAACCATGGACAAAACTTCAAACTCATCAAGTTTTGATTTTAACCTTGAAAGTGTATCCTTGGTACAAACAGGGATCAAAAGTTCAACACCACCCAACCAACTAAAGATTAATTGTGTTTGGGAATTGCTTATATAGTGTTTTCAAAAAATCATTGTGTTATGAGAACTACAATAACAACATATATAGTGAAATCTTACAAGTGAGATCTGAGGATAGAATAAGATAGTAGTATGATCTGCGTATATTTTACCCTCTCCAGACCTCAGTTGTGGAATTTCACTGGCTATATACGGGCCTAAAATCAACCTTTGATACCTCCTATTGCTGATCATATCATACAACAAAAAGCACCACATGAGCATTATGAGTTTACCACTTGTTCTGCACAAAATGAAAATAGGAAAGATAACACACTTTTTTCCATTGATCTCAAGTCACAGATTCAGTGTCCTGACAAGGTAAGTTTCAGTTCAAAATTGAACCCCTGTTGGTGCACACGCCAGGAAAGAGAAGAATACAATGACTAACATAATTTAATCTACTCGAGATGCCTCGTGCAGCACATATGTCTGAACTCATTGCCAATGACCAGTGGGTTGAGGCCGAAATCAAAAGCAAGCAATGCATTTGCTAACCAAACAAATCATCAGTATCGTCATCCACATTGCTTGAGATACTCCCAGAGACTCTGCCTAAGGAACCAGGAGAGTGTCCTTCAGCATCGTTAGTGGAAGCAGCCTGACTGCTACCAGAATATGCCCAAGATCCGACTTTACTAGGAACTGATTCTCCATAAAGATCGTCATAAATTCCACCCTTTGGCGGATTCTTCACCTTGTTCAATACCTGTTTAAGTTTGTCGGTTACACCTGTTTGGGAAATGTTGACATCTTTTACGGAGGAGTTTACTTTCCCTTTGGGTATCACTGTAATTTCTATGAGAGACTCATATTTTCCGACAAGACTTCCTTCTTTCACACCCACTGGACCAGGTTCTGTCTCCACATCTACTCCATCTGAAATACCGACAACTTCAACTAGCTCCCCCCCAACCTGGTCTTTAAATGACACACTTCTTCTCCTAATTCTTTTAGTAGGCCTCTCAGATGAATGATTGGCATCCTTCTCACTAGTTGATACTGTTGATTTCGACAACGAATCAGGCCTAGTAAGCCCATAGCGGTTTAAAAAGGTGTTATAAGCCAAAACAGCTTCCTCATCTGAAGGATCTGGAGGTGGGGGTAAATCTATTTCGGCAGGTAGTCGTGCAGGAGGGAAGAGAGCTTCATTGTTCTTTCTCAAGATGTAAGTCCTTGTTGATGCAGCAAACTTCAAAGATTGTCCAGTCTCGAGCTCGACAGGGGAATCCTTTGTCAGCCTCTCATTTGCAACAAATGTTCCATGTGCAGATCCTAAATCAATCACGTAAATGCTGCAAGAGAAAAGATATTATCAGTTCAACCTGCATGAGCTAAGAAGTGTGTCTTGACATCTAAGGTTAGGCATTACGGTTTCAAAAGGGGTAATTTCTTTGTCTAAAGACACACAGTAGAAGTAATAAAAGATTACAATTTATAAGAAGGCAACCTGCACGAGGTAAGAAGAAAAGAGTACTTTCTATGTCTAAGGATGCGCAGAAGATGAAAAGGGATACCAATAAGGATGCTCACTATTGACAAGTAGCTTTTTTTCCCGATAAGGTAAAATTTTATTGATAAAGGTACCAAAATGGTACAATTACAACAACCCAACTGCAGATACAAAAAATACTTCTATATATCATCCAACTCCTCAAGAAAAATCATCTATCGATCCAAGTTTCCCATAACACTACTTTTACACCAGAAATGCAAATCTAATAAACACCTACTTTTTATCCTGGAGATATGTTGTCAACATTGACAAGTTACATTAACAGTGTTATCAAAATGACTATGCAGTCAAAGAATCATCTTTATTACTCAAATCTAAATGGGGCTAGATGCTCCAATTCACGAGAATTGGATGACCATGATAGATGATATTTACAGATAAATGACATTCTTGATGTCCCAAATTGTACAATTAACAGTTAACAACAAAATTTAAAATGATCTTGAGCAATATCTAATAAATCCACAGTTCCTCATTTCTTGCATTTGTGGGGTAGTATTTGTGAATCTTCAAAAATATGCAACAAATAGCCTTGACTTGAAGAAAAGCTTGATGTTTTTAAGTACCAATGGATAAAATATAGCTACATGTTGGTAAGAAAGAAACATCGACTCCCAAGAATGCAAAAATATTATCATTGCTTTAGTAAGAAGGTCTAGCAAGAACAAATTTAAAAGTTGAAGTCTACACAAAGATATTTCCACACATAAATAAGTGATTTATTAGTAATGGAACCATGGCCTGACGCCTAAGCTTGCTTAAGTCTTTTAATTGCTCACTTCACCTCAAAGACGAAATGCATAAAAATGAATTTCATAACATATTCAAGCACTTCATCATCATAGAGTAATATTCTTGTTATGTAGTATTTCTTTCATTCAATAATTATTTGTTGACTTCTCCTGCCAAGCTAGCCTAATAAAATAACAAAATAATATGTTCACCACTAGATAAGCAAAAAACAGGAGCACGTGTCACACCTTCCATTTTTGTGAGGAACCACAGCAGCATGCTGGCGTGAGACTGACTGATGATCAAGGACAAAATCACAAGTGTGAAACTGTCGTCCAAAGATATGCCTTCGCTTATCCAAATTAATTCGATCAAGTACCTCCCCATCCTTGATCACATCAAGATAATAAACACCTCGACGTGGCTCAATAGCCCAATCAGGAGGCTGCCAAGTTGATTGTCCCCCTCCGTGAGTGACATGATGAGTTGGCGCTGTAGAAGAGATTGCATCTGCCGCAACGGATTTCTGCAAAGCAGGTTGTGGATTTACGTATTGAGTATGTTGATGAGATGTTGTGGACTGTGCATATGGTGGAGAAGAATGGATAGCTGGCTTAGTTGGCTGCAATGCTGATTTAGCAGCTGTATTCGCAGACACTGCAAATGGCTCCAAAGACTGAGCTTTCTTAAATCGATCAAGCCCTGCTCTACCATACATTTTGTCTGTATCTTCAGCTCAAACTACAAGCTCTTCCTCAGTTTTATAATATTTCTGGCATGGATCCTTCTTACCACTACATTATCTCTGAATTCCATGAACTCAGTTCCCATAGTAAATAACACTGCATTCCAGCAAGGATTTAACCAACAAAAGTCAATAGAAAAAGAGAAGAGCATCTACAACACTCTTTAGAGTTCATCCACAAATATATGTATTAACTTTTCTATTTAATCTATTGCACAAGTTCATAAAATATATAGGAAAATAGAGAAAACAAACACAATTGTTTTACTTATTATGTCTATTCAACAAGTGGACAATTTGGTTTGGGAGAAAATCCCGTTATGATTTTATTCTCTCGCTTGTACAATGCAGAATTAACTAGTCTAGTATTTGAAACTTGAAAGTTCAGATTTCCTGCCTAGTATGAGATTCAAATGGTGTTGCATGCAAAAATACTCTACTAAATATTTGATATATTACAACATGGTGGCTTATTTCAACATCCACATAAGAGGATAATTCAGGTTTTGAACTTTACAGGTTCAATCTCTTAAATGTTCTTAGACTGAACTTGTTCTGCTTTAATGTATGTCTAAATTTTAGTGATTTTTCACATACATATCTATGTGTTTACACATCGAAAATACTGGATCCAATCAAACCCATTGTACAAAGGCTGCATCCACCTCTGTTCCACAGCCCTATGTACAGTAACATACAACTTTATATGGAATGAGAAGGAAATAAAATTGCCTTTTACGCCTCAGTCCCAAACAAGTTGGGGTCAGCTACATGAATCCCCACTATTCCATTTAAGCTCAACTCTTGTTATTGTCACTCAATACAGCTTCTGCTAACACAAGTAAATAGTTGTTATAAAATAAACTTGTACCTCAACCCTATAGAATAGTCCAACAACCAGCAACAATCCTTAAAGCTCAAACTATGTGCAAAACCAGAAAGGAAAAAAGAAAAGAACATCCTCCACGGCTCCACCACTACTAACTTGCACCAATTTAAGCATCTCACAAATCCAGAATTAAATTTTGAGCTAAAATACATAATTAGCAAACGGGTTTGCTATGAATGAATCAACCGAAGCTTATATTTGCAGGCCATCAAAAGTAGATAAGTATTAGTAGCAAATGAGATTGACAAGAAAAAAGAAAGTGGTCTTCCTCAGAATTTAATCTAACAATGTCAATATAGATTCTTCTATTGTACCTCAACCCTAAAGAACAGTCCAACCACCAGCAATCATAAAAGCTCAAACTAAGTGCAAAAAAAAGGAAGGAAAAAAAAAACTACACCACAACTGCCGTGCTTAAGCATTTAACAGTTCAAGAACCAAAATTTGAGCTAACTAGATGCAGAAGTCAATGTATATGGACATGGGGATCCATGAATTAGCAAAAGGGTATGTTTTGAATGAATTAACATACCAGATAAGTATTAGCAAATGAGATTAGAAAAAAGAGGTTGTCTTTCGCAGCACTGTAGTCTAACTATGTCAATATAGATTCTGCTAACACAAGCAATAGTTGTTCATAAGAAAAAAAAAGTTTACACCTCAACCCTATAGAATAGTCCAACAACCAGCAACAACAACACACCCAATGTAGTCCCACAAAGTGAGGTCTGGATAGTATAGAGTGTATCCGACCAGACGTCTCTACTTTTAAGGTAAAGAGGTTATTCCCAACTTCTGATATATCCTCGGCTCAACGAAATAGTACAAAAACAAGCAGCAAACTTAAAAGCTCAAACTATGAGCAAAAAAAACGAAGAAAAGAAAAAACCTACACCACAACTGTCTTGCTTAAGGCCTTAAGCATTTAACAACAACAACAATACCCAATATAGTCCCACAAAGTAGGATCTGGGGAGGCTACAATGTACGCAAACCTTACCCTCTACCTCATAGGTAGAGAGAGTTGTTTCCGATAAACCCTCTAAGCATTTAACAATTCAAGAACCAAAATTCGAGCTAACATATGAAACCAAATACAGAAGTCACTATACAGGGGCATGGGAATCCATGAAATAGCAAAAAGGGAAGGAAAAAAAAAATTACACCACAACTGTCTTGCTCAAGCTTTTAACTATTCAAGAACCAAAATTTGAGCTAACATATGAAACCAAATACAGAAATCACTATATAGGGGCATGAGGATCCATGAATTAGCAAAAGGGTATGTTCTATTAGCAAGGGATCAACAGAAGATAAACTGTAATAACAAATAAGATTAGGCAAAAAGACAAGATTTAACTAACCTCTTTGACACAAAAGTAAACACAAGCAGCCAAAAACAAAAATAGAGAATGCCCCTTTTGTTGTATGAGATTTAGGGTTAAATTTAACAGTTAAAGTTGAAGCTAGTAGCCGATCGAAGGAAGCAAAGATGGTGAATTTGGGGATTTTTGAAGTTCAATTCTTGAGTTTGGAAGAAAGAATGGAGGCGAGAGATAAAAGAGGGATTTTCTAAACACTATGTTATCCCCTTTTTTTTTTTTTTTTACAAGAAATAATATTTTGGATAATAATTTGGATCTTATAAAGTTGTCATTGTCGCGGTGTGACCTATAGATGATGGGTTCAAGTCATAGAAGAAGTTACTTTGAATTGAATTAGGATTAGAAGCAATCCTTTCCCAAACCTGAATGAATGCGAAATATTTGTGTATTGAATTGCTCTTTTAATAATTTTAATGTGATGAATACGATCACTTAATTAAAATTATCTACTAGTATAATAATAAAATTATTATATATTTTTCGTCTATTAAAGTAGTTGGACTTATCTAAATCGTATTAACTACTATGAAAAATAATCCACTATACGAGTAAAATTTCAAGTTATTATCCTCAAGTTTTTTTGTGAATTTTGAAACTTCATAATAGTGGTACTTCTTCAATTATAGAAGCTAAAAGGTGATTATGTGTAATTTTTTCTTGTAAGTAACATTAATGATTGGAGCAAGAGGCAATATTTTCACTAAGGTAGTTCATTATCCACTCCCAAAGACGGTTCTTCTTCGAGTGCAGCAATGGCGAAATACCTCTTTCTAAATCGACGATAGTAATTCACAAGCCCAAAAATGACCACAACTCGGATAAAGAATGTTTGAAACCTCTTTTCGTCCTTGTGATCAAGATAACAAATTTTTAGTTTAGTGACTTAACTATTATAACGAGTCAAGTTCAATTATTTTAATATAACAAAAAAAAAAAAATTAAATCCACAAAAAACTCAACAGTTATCATGAATGGTTTTCATTTTCACTTGGCCAAATATAAACAGAATACATTGGACTTCCAAAACAACTAATCAAATCCTAGAATTGTGGACATTATATACATACCAAAAAATTTCTCCTCATCCTATAGTTTGAAGTGATCAAAGTTCTTCATGTCCAAAAAAAAATAAAAAATATCGTTGCGAATCTACTCGAATATAAGATGTTGTACAACAACTGCACCTCAATCCCAAACTAGTTGGAGTCGGTATCAAACAAGAAGTTTAAACACGTATCATTCAAATGTTGCGAGTGGGAGATTGTTGTCTTTACCGTGTATTCTTGAGCTCCATAGTGTAAGTTTTACACATTTTGCTGCTTTCAGTCACTTGTGTTAGTGACTCAAGAACTATACAACAACAGTGGCTTCAATGAACTATGTTAGTCCTTCTAATATAAAGTTCTGCAAACACCAACGAACCCTCTAGATCACGAGGGGATCAGATTTCGAGAGATATTCCTTCTCAACTCCGCTACACATGACTAATAGGCGTTCTTGCAGATTAGAAATTATGTTTTTCGTGATCCTTTTCTGATGTCTCGAGTATTTCAACCAAGCGATTCCCAGTTGTACCTGTACGCTGCATCTTGTCGATCTTGAGGGGACGTTCTCAACCTGGTATCCCAGGCGAAGCTGCAAAAACATAAACAAGGAAATGAATGAAATCAACGAATAAGCTATGAAATACATGTGACTAGTATGGTAGTGTCCCTACATTGAAATAATCACCCAGTGGAACGCCATGAAGAGTCATGACCTCTTCTATAAGCCAATCGTTTTTATCAGACAGGCGAGACCTCTGCTGCGTGCTTGTCACTTCACCTCGATAACAGGAAATACACTTATCAAATTTATAATAAAGTTGCCTCTGATGCACATCAGGCTTATCAGATTCTTCCCAGGGACCACAAGAATAATCAAGACAACCGACTCTTTCCATGACCTTACGATCAAGTTCACCCCCACTGAATAATTCCATGAAAAACTCCGTCTGCAAATAACCCAAAAAGAAACAATCATAGCAAGTCAGTAAATACACACATTCTTCCCAAGAAAAGAAAAGAAAAAGAAACAAGACAATAAGTAGCCTTTAGCTGAGGGTCTATCGGAAACAACCTCTCTATCTCTTAGGTAGGGGTAAGGCATGTGTACACTCTACCCTCCCCAGACCGCACTTTGTGGGGCTACACTAGTTATGTTGTTGTGGTGGTCGTCATGGTGGGTTCATGATGAGTTGCCCCTTCCATTTTTGGTTCTGTTCATTAACCACAGCCATGTACAAAATGCATGGGTTCTTGATGAGGGAGGTTGGTGCGTCTAGAGGAAGATTGTATTCTTCATGCAAAAACTAACTTGATGCTATTAGAGGAAATAAGTTAATGAAAATGTACTCTCACGTGAAGAGAAATCTTTGGACCAAATATAAAATGGTAAAAGTAATACATGTTTAGAAAGAAATGCAAAACACCATTAAGAAGTCCTATTTCATATGCTCTAATCTCAGACTACAAAAATAGAGCAAGTAACGGATAGTCTAACTATAATTGGGGCATGTACAAACGGAAGTGGGTGAGAAATTTAACCACCACTGCATGCAGACCTGTAAAATCCCATCTCAACCGAAATCCATCCAATATCTTTAACCACCAAAATCTCTCGAACAGAAGGAAAAGAATTAACATATAGGACACAAAAACATGCTCGAATGTGTGTGCATGTGCATGTGGTGTGTGTGTGTGCACGCGCACGTGTGCAAATTACTTTCTCTGTTTCAATTTGTTTGTCTTACTTTCCTTTTTAGTCCATTTCAGAAAGAATGCCTCTTTCCTTTTTGGCAACTCTTTAATTAAGGGGCATTTTGGTACATTCTACTTAAGACCACAAGATTCAAACGGCTTCTTTACTTGAACTGCGCATCAAACAAACAAATTGAAATGACGGAAGTATATATTATATGTATAAAGAGAGATGAGAGTGATAACTTGAGGGCAGAAGAGATACTCACTGGAACTGAAAGTACAGAGGAATAAACGATAGACATATTTATATCCTCCATACCGACGAATGATCCACCCTCTTCTGATTGAAGGCTTTTGCCTTCAGAGTCATCATCTGCAGCTTGGAAGTCACTGCCTATTGAATCCTCTTCTGCCATTTGAAGGTTTTTAGCTTCGGCTTCGGCTTCAACTATCTGCACCTTCTGCTCAGGACTCAAAGCTCTTGCTTTCCACAATGCCATGAAAGTCCTGGATACATAAGCAAATGAATTAAAATTACTTGTTATTACTATAAGCTGCGCTCAGCAGAGGAACTCAACATTTTATCTGACAACAGCCCTTTTTCCCCTTAAAGTTCAATTTGAATGCACAAATTCATTAGCACCATGGCCAATCCTGAATCTAGTTTCATCCATCAAAGACACTAGATTCCTAAGTTTGGATGGAACAAAAAAGGCATAATACATAAATATACACTCAAACTTGGCCTCAACGGGCAAGTAAGCACTCAAACTTTGAGAGTGCACATCTAGACATCTCAACTTGGTCTCAACTGATAACTAAACACTTCAACTCTTCCCCACTATGTCTCATGGACACCCGACCCAGATGTTGGCATGGCACATAAATTTTGGAGGCGTCTAGATTCTGTAAGTTGGAGTGTTCAAATGACACAATGGAGACGAGTTGAGGTGTCTAGATTTGCATTCTCAAAGTTGGAGTGCTTATTTTCCAGCTGAGGCCAAGTTTAAATCTTTGTTTATGTAGTATGCCAAGAAAAAAATTGAAGCACCATGTTTAATGCTAATGCCTAAATGATGCAACTCGGGATAGAAGCCTACTATAAGGCATCCTGCCGACCAACCATATGTCTAAAGGCATAGAAGTCCCATCCCAGGCTGAAGGGAAAATCTTATACTAAGTACTCCCTCTGTTTCAATTTGTTTGTCCAGTTTTGACTTGGAACGGAGTTTTTGAAACGGAGTTTAAGAAAGTAAAGAAGACTCTTGAATCTTGTGGTCTTAAACTAAAGATAAGTAGAATGTACCAAAATGTCCTTTAATCTTGAGGTCTTAAACACTCTGTGGGAAGTTAGAATTAAGAGTTCCCCAAAAAAGTAGGAATTCTTTTTGAACAGACTATAAAGGAAAGTACGACAAGCAAATTGAAACAGAGGGAGTACAAAGTACTAGTTCAAAATAGGTAAGACCGCTTAAAGAGAGGTGAACATTTACCTATGAGCCACATTAAAAGAGACAAAAGAGTGGAAATGAAACTTCAGCCTGCCTTCCTCGTCTTGTGTCTTGGCACCATGCCTTGCATCAAAACCTCTACCTGGCTTTAAAGTCATGATAACATTCGGGCTACCCATTGATGCCAAAGTAGGGGATTCAACTTGAATGTCTTCAATATCTTCCCAAAGAAGGAAAAATTTGGTCTTATGTCCAAATAGATCAGAATGGAAACCGATTATTCTTGCAGACAAAAACAGACGGCCCTGAACCAAAAAATTTACAAATAAATGCATTAAAAAAGAAGGCATCGTAGCTCCCAAAGTTCGCGGAGGCTCATTTACAACCTTTACAAGATACCAGAGTCATATCAGAGAGAGAGCGTTAGCAATCTTGACCAATTGATGCCTAGGTACACTAAAGACTAAAGACACTATGTAAAAGAAAATTTCCATGATTTATCAACACAAACAATCAATAGACATAGTTACCTGGAGGGGCATCTTGCGTTTTAAGTGACAAGCAAAATCATTGATGAGAAATTCCTCTGGTGGAAGCCCAAAAAGCTTTTGGAATGCTGAATTAGTCTGAGGAGATCGTACTTTTATCTACACAATTATTCAGAGACACCATTAAGTAGGAAAAATAAATCCCCATATTTAGTGAGATCCATTGACCGTGTAACTTTAACTGCAGAAATGGATGATTTACCTTCTTCCCAACTTCCTTCTCCATCTTAGACAGATAATCTTTGACAACATTGCTACCCTTGGTATTATTCAAGAAAACTCTTAAATGCAGCTTAGACTGACAGGCCTGCGCTAACTTTCCTTGAAGAGGAACCATAACATCAGACAGATCTGATATATTAGTTTTGACAAAATTAATTTCAGCATGCCCAAGAGATGTAGCTTCACTAAAAGGTCCATCAAAATCAAACACTTCTACGTCGAGAACAGATGGGGGATCGTCCATTGCATCAAATTCAAATATTTCTGCATGTAACGAGATTCCAACCATTAATCAAAACAAATGGAGAGATGACCTTGCATAAATCCTCAAATGATGGCAACTACAGAACTTCAAAAAAAGACAACACATCCTTCAAAAGAAGAAGATTTACCATTCCATTTGGGATTAGACTTTTGGAACTTGATTGAACTGGTTCTAGTTTTCCCATTGCATGTAAACACCACATACGGGTCAGAGAACCCACTTGTGTCAACAGCTGCCAAGTTGTTTCCTTCAATCAAGGCAACAGTCAACAGCCAACCATCCCCTTGTGCTTTGATGCCGTGGTCACTTTCTGGTTAAATCATCAAAGATACAACACATCAACACCTTGGAGAAACAATTACATGTTAAAAGACGTTATATGTGAAGCTTCTTAGAAGTCTGCATGTGAACATGGGAAGAAGAACATTCACCATACGAAGTATTCATAGTAACAAGCAGTGACAAACAGGAAAACACCTACTTCTAGTCCGGATGATTTAACCAAACAGGAAACTATTACTCCCTCCATTTCAATTTATTTGCCTGGTTTTGGCTTGACACGGAGTTTAAGAAAGTAAAGAAGACATTTGAATCTTGTGGTCTTGAACTAAAGATATGTTGAATTTACCAAAATATCCTTTAATTTTGTTGTTGACATGTGGAAAGTTGAAATTTAAAGAGTTACTAAAAAAGGAAAGAGACATAATTTTTTAAACGGACAAATGGAAAGTAAGACAAACAAATTGAAACGGAAAGAGTAGATGTATACCTTTTTGTACCCTAGCTCGCATGAAGCGTGATATCAGCTCTAGCACCCGTTTTCCTTGAAGTACTAGCACTCCACACACAATTAGCTCACCAATAGAATCAGGTAAGTCAAGACCAACAAACTCAAGCCCCTGTATTGTGCTAGGCATGGCCAACAAGACGTGCACAAATACATATAACCCAATGAAAAAGGTTGAAATTACAGTGAAGTTAGCAAAATACTGGAAAGCCAGCTTCCAATCGGACTGGTGCTCCACTTCTATAGATGCCAAAATCTGTTCTTTCTCTGAACCTAGGTCCTTCGCGTCAACTGGCTTTACGTTCTGAGATAATAAATTTGCATACTGATCAAAGCTCTCTTTAATACCTTGCCGTGCACCATTTTCTATCATACCTTTCATCATAGTGCTTTGCAAGAAATTCATGCGCCATGAAACTACTAACCTTGAAGACTGTTCTCCTGAAGGCAGCTCAGGACCAGGAGTAATGCTGTAAAGCACTTCTACCTTGAACGTGCTTCCATATGGGGCATCTGGGGTACTCACAATACATAAAAGAGAAAAAGACTTCCCATCAGCTTTAAGATACGTTTGTTCCTCTGTAGTTTTTAAAGCCTTGATTAATCTACTTGCAGCTTTGATAAAACTAACCACTCTTTTTAAACTTTCACCACCATTTTCAAGTTTCCAAGGTCCAACTCGCAACTCCGTGGACCCCTGAATATCTACTAAAGATTTAAAGAAGGCCGAATCCGGTGAGAAAAGGAACAAATTCAATTCATGAGGGGCAATAGCATACAATTGATCCACTACTACTCCAGAAAGGTTTGGAACTTCGCTTGGTTGTTCTCTTGCCTCAATGCTTTTCAATAGTTCTTGAAAGTTCCCCGATGTGGACTGTTCCTCTTGTGCATTCTCAGAAGCAGCTGTACTTGCTGTTTCAGGCGGCACTGTAACATCTGGAGCTTTCGAGTTAGTTGTGGATACTGCATCCCCATTCTTGTTGAAAATTTGAGCAATTCGACCAGCAAAGGTCTGCGCATGAGGCTTCTCCTCCTTTGAAGAGGCTGCTTCTTCAGATCTCAGAGGAGAAGATGATCTCAAGGGGCCATTGGAAGACAAAGGAGATTCAGATACCACATCAGACAACTTCTTCGACAGTGATACATGATCACCATCTGATTGCAAGTCTGCCAATGTATTGCCTTGCGAGAAACTTATTGTGAGAAGAATTTGACCTATTAGAAAGGAAGAACACAATTAAATTCTTGATTGGACCTGTGCAAACCATAAAAGAAATGCTATTTGTAATTGATACATTGAATTTGATCAAGCATCATAGCGTTTCAAATGAAGTTGGTTTGTTCTATCTAATTATTCCATGCTAGGGGCATACACAGACCAATCAAAAGAGGATGTATCCATAGATATCTCGACTAGTGCAAAAATACCTTTGTTGAAAATAACATGCAACAGAAAATCAGGAACACTTGGAAAGGGGGAAAAAGTACTCCCTCCATTTAAATTTGTTTGTCTAGCTTTGACTTGACTCAGAGTTTAAGAAAGTAAACAATACTTTTATATCTTGTGGTCTAAAAGTAAGATATATAGAATGTACCAAAATGCCCTTTAATCTTGTGGTCTTAAATAAGTCACATGGAAAGTTATAATTAAAGAGTGGCCAAAAAACAAAAGTGGCATTGTTTTGACGGACTAAAAAGGAATGTAAGATGAACAAATTGAAACAAAAGAAGTAGAATATGAGTGATCAGAGACGAGCATAAAACATCTCAACATTATTCAACCACATAAGTCATCATCAAAATGGAAAGTAAGACCATATATTCTAGCAGATACAGAAACATTTCCTATCCGAAATCAGCTGAATGTCTAGTATTTTGCTAATTTTACTATCCTAAATCTCATGATAAGCATTTATTGATGTTCTGGTAAAGATGGTAACTAACACTCTATCACAGGTTAAAGTTCACTACCACCTTAATAATATCTTGAACCTGTGACCTAAGGCAAAATGGAAAGACCATATATTCTAGCAGATACAGAAACATTTCCTATCTGAAACCAGTTAAACTTCTTTTTTTATAAGGTAAACAATTTCATTTCATAAATCAAAAGGCCAAATTGGCCGGATACCAAAAAGTAAAGAACCTACAAAAAGATATAGTTCTCTACAAAAGACCCCCAATCCTCTATACATCCCTGGATTACATTGGTGCATCAAAAATGAATTAAGGGATCGGAGATTACTCCTAAACTTCCTAAAACTCATTTCTACCCCTTTAGAAGCCCTCCTATTTCTCTCTCTCAAAATGATCCACATCAAAGCCAGAGGAGCAACATTACATGCCAGTTTAAACATTCAAACAGAGAAACTAATCAAACATAAGTTGCAGACTCTTCACTTTTGATACCGCACCCGTGCCGGATTCTCCAAAAATACACTACTTTTGGAGAATCCGACATGCACCCATTGACATTTTTAAGACTCCGAGCAACATAGATTATCAAACAATAATCAAGATAAAAGGGAGACTAAATAGCACTTCAGAGATAAGAATAAAAACAAGACAAAAAGTAACAACTCACCACAATCCTTGTTTTTGCCCTTCTTTTGCTTGGGCTGCAAAGTATACCAAGCAGTGCCAAGGGACTTGTCATTGGCATCAAAAACCTGAGAAACTGGAAATTTAATTTGTCCAACAAAATCATCATTGAAGTATTTATCTTCATCCAAAACAGAAATAATAAGCTCCTCCTTCAAGTCATCTACTTTAAAAG